>JAXIVJ010005927.1:30000-42500 GCA_036785665.1 Chirona hameri
ATCCCTGGCCTGGTGAGATGGTGTCACCGTTCGAGTTACGATCGGACGAACACCGTATCAGTGGTGCATCCTCCTGAATGTTATCCCTGGCCTGGTGAGAGGGTGTCACCGTTCGAGTTACGATCGGACGAACACCGTATCAGTGGTGCATCCTCCTGTCAGTGGTGCATCCTCCTGTCAGTGGTACATCCTCCGTTATTTGGAAGCGGTCCGCCGAGAGCCCAAGCTTCATCTGGTGTGTGTGTGTGTGTGTGTGTGTGTGTGTGTGTGTGTGTGTGTGTGTGTGTGTGTGTGTGTGTGTGTGTGTGTGTGTGTGTGTGTGTGTGTGTGTGTGTGTGTGTGTGTGTGTGTGTGTGTGTGTGTGTGTGTGTGTGTGTGTGTGTGTGTGTGTGTGTGTTACCGCTGTCACCGACCGCAGCCCACCCGGGTCACCAGGGGACAGTACCGAACCAACCCGCTGTCACCGACCGCACCCCTCCCACCCCCCCCCCCCCCCCCCCCCCCCCGGGTCACCAGGGGACAGTACCGAACTAACTCCTTGCATCTGTCGTGCTCTAGCCAACAAACACGGGGCTAAAGTATTTACGTATTGTTTTGGATGGCGAACAGCACAAACACTTTACGTACACGTATTTTTGCGCATGGAGATATTGTAGGTTTCTAAATGTGCGCGTGAAGTTAATGCGTTGATTCTGGATATACCAACCTAATCCAAATAACATGTCCAAGAGAATCATGAAAATATGCATTGGATGTTTATAGCACCACGTTATTAGTTAATTATATATCATCTAATCTACATACAATTGCGAATGGGTAATGACGTCGAGATGAATGTGAATAGTTGGTTGCCTTCACGCAAAACAAAACATTTAATACGGTGACATGTCTTTTACGAATGTACTGCCTACAAAAAAAAAATATATATGTACCGACACTTACGCACGGGAAACATATTCGTGCATGAATAAACCATAAATACATTTTCATAACACAGCTGTTTATCACAATAGAATTATCACAATACAATGCGAGACGACAATCTCCTCTGTAATCCCTCTTCAAACTGGCGTTCTCATCCAAGATATTGCAAGTCTCTGTAGTAGCAAAAACAACTAAGGCACGCTCTGAGCAGGGGTAAAAAAAAGCGCCGTCCTGGCGATGGCTTCGGCGACCAGATAGCCTCCTGTGATGACTGAAGTAGCGACCAAAAACGGCTGGAAAATGTCTCTCGCTTCGTTAGTTTCGCTTCCACATTCGTAAAAAAACGTATTCAAACTTCTTACATCACTAAAATGGGCTACCTTTGTATTGATGTCCCTCCTACGAAAGGCAAGAAACCTACCACGTCATCCACCACCAAGTATCTACCACGTTTCCTGCTCGGCGCTCATCGGCGCTTTTCGTGCGACCACAACGCTAAACCAATGGCAGAGAGTGGTCGCAAAAATCGCCGACGAGAGCCAATGATTGGTCGCAGGAATTGTCTCTTCCTTTTGGTAGTAGAATACACCAAATGCAGTGGAAAGGCCACCGCATGAATACCGCGTGGTAGGTTAAATTTGCTACTGGAACCAGTTACGGGCTAACGTCATACAGCAGAATCGCACAGGTCACCAATTAGAGGTCAATCAGGGAGGTGTGAGATGAGAAAAGGCCGGCATAACGAATGATGTATGAATCATAACTATCTATGCATTGGGTCCAACGCAAAACTACTTGGTGCCTCTGGGATTCGAAACCACGGTCGGCAATGGGCGTTAGGACATTGGTTAACCCCCAAGCCCATTTTACCACTTTTCGCTTGAAAAATCGAAAAATGGTAAATAAAAGCGTTGTAGCCTAGGCTTGTAGCTATCTTTTCTAGAAGTCAGATTGAAAATATGTTCCATAGGTTACGAGCCAGCCTCGTCTGAAAATCATCGATTTAACATGGGAACCCTATGGTGTAGTAGATTTGTAACGCCCAAACGCCCGAGTGCTGCCAACTGTTACTGGTGGGGGCTGGTCTTCTCAGCTGATCGTCTTTTGAAACGTTTCGCCGGTCTTGTGGCTTCTAATAGAGCCTTGGCTTCTAGTGGTTTCGCGGTATTTTGTGTTTTAAGCCTATATTTGTTATATAGCGTTTGCACTTAGAAGGTTTTCGGCATGATGACAGGCGACTCAAGACGTAAGCATGGTGATGATGGAAACCAGAGCAAGAAAAGGAAGAGAAAACATTGCAAGTGTGGCTTCGAGGACTGATTGGGAGGGAACAGACCAAAGTATTTATAGACATACTAAAGCTCGCCATGGACATCTTCTTTGATGGAGAACAGATCAAACCCATCAGGATATATCCGGAGAGCCAATTTGCCCGTGGAGGACGATTTGCAAGCTGGATAGTCACAAAAGGTAGGTGCAGTAGTCAGTCAAGCTAATCTGCAAATTGAAATGCAAGAGGGCAAGGATGTTGACATGATGTTTCAGCTTTTGGGTAGACTGAATTGAATAATACCTCAAATATGGTTCTGATGGTTACTAAATACATACCTACCTACTCAGACTGGTTATTGATTCACCTTTTTTTGGAAGGATTCAATCACGATTCATTTTGGAATATGAATGATTCAGTCACTGTTTGATTCATGGATAACCATTTTGAGAAATGATTCTTTCCGATTAAAAGAATCAATTTTTTTTTGGATCAAATCATGTTTGACTCACCATTGAAATAGCATTGCACAGTCTTTTTGATTCAATCAGCCTTGTTTCTATGCGGGTTTTGATTCAATCATGATTCAAGAATCAAAAATCTGGTGGTGAATATATTTTTCTTTGATTCAAGGGATTTTGATTGAACAATTCCAATTGATTCAATCAGAGTTGAATCAATAACCAATCTGTTAACCTGCACATACCTATTTTTTCTAACCCCACCTTGACCTCAAAATGTGATTTTGGATGGTACCTAGTTATGCCTGAAGCAGCATTAGCTGCAAAGTTTTCAGAATGTTTGCCATGTGAATGGAGCAAAAATTTGCAAACAACAATATTTAGTTTTGTTTTCTCAATCCTGTCTCAACTAAATATTTAAAAAAGCTGTCACATTCTGCAGACCACTGTGGTGGTCATGTGTCACTTCACTACCAAGAATAGCGGAGAAGGGTCTTCAATTGTATTTGTAACGGTGTCACATAGGTACCACATTGTAATTGTACCACGTTTTCTGTTGTTGTTGTTGGTGGTGAATGCAGAAACTTGTGCTGTTGATCTGCAGATGTATCCAAGCTCATTTGTTAGTTATATTTTGTTTATTAGGTATAGCTGCAGATCATTAATGTGAGTTATGATAGCAAATATTGTGGGGATTTTGCCAATTTGATCTGTTACTCTGTTCAAATTAGGGCCCTCTCTATTATATACTACCTGAAATATGCCTGATGGAGAAGCTTAGATGGGAAAGGCCTAGTATTGCTGATTCTTGGAATTCAAGTTCCAAGTTGTCCAATATTTTTTTTGTAAGTTCCAGGAAAGTCCAAGATTTTTGCAAGTTCCAGGAAATTGGTTGGACTCAACACTAATTTCATGGAGAAAACTTGTGGGACATGTTATTCCAAGCCAACTTTCACAACATAGTTTAATCCAAATATTGCCAAATAAACCATAGGTTGCTTTTTTATGTGTATCTCTCAGTGAAGTAAGTTAATAAATCATTACTTAAGTGGGAAATTGTATAACTGATGGTATTTATTTGTCATTTAACCCAACGTTATTTCAAACAATCATAACTTGCTTGGAGAAATTTGAACCTGGGACAAATCTAGGACACTTCCATGCCATCCACCTTGGACCATTGTCAGAAAATGGTTTGCATTTTGCTGGAAACATAAACACTGATGCCTACATGTAAGGTGCATTAGCCCATTGGCCTTCATCTTACCTTACTATGTAATGCTTGCAAGTAATTGATTACACAATCACATCTCACATCACACAATCACCAGAGGACTGGTACCTACCTTGGTGTATTAGTCATCATAGTCCTTCACCCTGCAGTATGAATTAGCTGTGACTTTTGTGGGGGGGGGGGGGGGCGTGGGGTAGGTAGTATGGTGTTTGGTGTTTTGATTATTGTTGCGTGGCATGTTTTTTGGGTAGGGGTAAGGGAATGTGGTGTTTGGATTAAGTGGGCGATGGTGGCGCCACCTAATTGTGCGAAGACTGCCGCGATATGGCGGAAGGTGTGGTATGGAATATCGTGTCTGCGTGTGATTGGCTGACTTGGGACGACTGCGGTGGAAAGTTTTCACCAGCGGTGTGCGGTGTTCCGCGTCACTTTTTGTTCTGTTCTCTTCTTCATAAGGCCACTCCCTCTTCTGGGGGGAGGGGGGGGGGGGGGGTGGCCTTATGCTCAATATACTTGCTGATTGACCTGTTGACACTACATGGGTGCATAGCATTAGTAAGCATTTTACCATTTTTCATTTGTTTTGTCTTCAAGTTGAAATATGTTTCATTCATTTGGTGGCCTTTTTTTCAGTAATGCATGTTTTATTTACAGCAACTGGCACTGCTCCGGACACTGGCGCTGCTCCGGACGCTAGCGCTGCTCCAGACTTTGGCGCTACTCCGGACGCTGGCGCTGCTCCGGACGCTGGCGCTGCTCCGGACGCTGGCGCTGTTCCGGACGCGGGCGCTGCTCCGGACTCTGGCGCTGCTCCGGACGCTGGCGCTGTTCCGGACGCTGGCGCTGCTCTGGTGTCTGGCGCTGCTCCGGACGCTGGCGCTGCTCCGGACGCTGGCGCTGCTCCGGACGCTGGCGCTGCTCCGGACGCTGGCGCTGTTCCGGACCCTGGCGCTGCTCCGGACGCTGGCGCTGCTCCGGACTCGGGCGCTGCTCCGGTGTCTGGCGCTGCTCTGGTATCTGGCGCTGCTCCGGTGTCTGGCGCTGATCCGGTGTCTGGCGCTGCTCCGGACGCTGGCGCTGCTCCGGACTCGGGCGCTGCTTCGAACGTGGTGGGCACCGGTGGTGTGCCAGTGTATATAGCAGTAGTGATGTCCAGCATTCGGCAGATTGAAGGCAGACTGACTGAGCTAAGTCAATCAATGAAAAGACCGAGTGCGAAGCCCACGTCCACTGACCTTGGACTGGAAGCAGGTATTATGTGCGCGCGAGATCTCAATAGCATCCTGAGCCATGCTCCGGGTCTGGTATCTACACCAGAGCAGAACTGCATACACTGTAAGGTCTGCCTACCCGAGTTCAAACCGGACCGCGAAATTCACGACGCCAAATCAAACTTGGGGGGACTTTTTCGGTATGACTTCGATCAGGGCACGAACTTTCCCAAGTCCCGTCAAGTGCTACGTGCATTCAGCGCTCTGAAGGATGCCATCAAGTCGCATCTCTGTGGAAAAAGGCATCAGCAACATGCAGAGGCCAACAAGGCAAGAGAGGAGAACAACGCGCGTAGGGAGCAGTCATCTGCACGCGCTGCCAAAAATGTGCTGCGCGTGGCATACCATGTAATGAAGGACTCACTCCCCCACATCCAGTTTGAAAAAATGATCGTCACGAGTCACATGGGTGGTGCAAGAATGGGAGATCTCTGTCACTCTGCCCAACAGATGCAGCGCTATCGGAAAGCGTTCTGCAAGGAGGTACTAGGCTGCCTGGCAGACCACATCGCGTCCACACCGTGCGTGGCGCTAGTCGCTGACAAGGTGACTGTGATGCACCGCACGATGGACATCACGGGCATCATTACCATCATCCCAGCCGCGCCGCCTCAACAGCTTTTTCAGAGCTTCGTGCTTGGAGCTCCCGTCGTGAAACGCCATGACGGGATGGGTCTGGCAGAGGAGTGGCTGGACACTGTGAAATCCTGCGGGCTGACCACTGTGGAGAAAGTGTCGGCTATCAGCACTGATGGCCAATACCATCATGGCGGTGTGCCGGCTCGCTTTCTGAAGTGTTTGCGCGAATCTGAGGACGATTATGCACAGCAATCGAAGAGGCCCTGCGTGCCCTGTTTGTGGGACGGTGCCCATCTGCTGCAGCTTGCCGATGGCGATGCACGAAAGGATGCAGATAGTGGCTGGGTGAAGTTGACGGTGGACACTATCACTCGCGTCAACAAGCGGTACACGCATGGAAAGGCGTACGAGAGCTTCCGTGACACAGACGAGGTGCTCGGCGGTGAGGCAAGGGGGATCCTACTGTGGTCCGACACGAGGTTTGCACCACATGCTGCGAATGTGATGAGAGCCTTCATCTGCAACCTGCCGGTCTTCGTAACAGACATGGAGAAACACCTAGAATCTAGCGAAGCAAAGCCATTTGCCGCGGCCGAGATGCGAGCGGACATCAACATGATAACAGGTAGGTAAACAGCAAGATACTGGGCCAGCTGTCTCTTGTAAACTGCTTTACCTCCCTATAATTAAACATTTCGGACTGATAACGAGCAATGATGTAACGTCAATCATAAACTATTGCAGTGGTGAGGGGGTCAGTGAAAGCCGATCTCTGCTTCTGAGTACATATATTTTGCTGTCCTACTAAATGTGCTGAATGTGAATGTGTTGGTCTACTAAATTACGCCCACTCTGTTGCTTGTTTGACCTCGTTTGAATACCAAACATTCCTCTCTTTGGTAATTGCCAATCTGACTTGCAAGTGGCGTTTATATTTTATCGGTTTTGGTTCACAAACTTGTCTGACATTGGTGAAGATTACACCTAACTTGCACTTCAATCGCTCATAGTTATCAAAGACCGTCGTTTCACAACATACGCATGGGTGAATGTAATTGGTTTATAATGACCCCTATTGGCTCTTGGCTCTTTTCATTGTTGCATGTCCAAATTTAGACTTCTTATTACCATGGTTTACTTAAAATACAAATACGTTTCGAAAAGGATACTGAACTTTTTGTGCCGCGCTCATTTTAAGGTATGATGTTCAAAGGGCATAGTTTGGCTACCTACGTTAATCTTTCCTCGTAAATCACGCGCGCCATATAACCACAGTAGTTGCGGCGTCCTAAACCCAAATCATCATCATTGCGTGATTTTAAAATTGACTTCTCCCTTTCAGATGCACGGTTCCAGACACGTCTGTCGGCTCTTCTGGACCTGTACACCACGCTGTCGGAGGCCAGCAAGGCACAGCAAAATCTCCAGCTGCTGCCTTGGGAACGACTGGAGCTGCACGACCGGCTGCTGGAGGAGCTTCGTTTGAAGCACGCCTCACTCCCTCGTGAGAGGAAAAACACCTGAGTTGCTACTGAGGACATCATGGATCTGCTGGAGGAAGAGGACCCAGCAGACATGCCAGTACACTGGCCCAACCTCTCAAAGCATGGAGAGAATCTGTCGAAGTCTCAGGTATTTAATTTATTTGATTTTCCATCTAGCACATTCATGTAGCCTGATGGTAATGTCATGGTAGTTCGACTGCGCTAGAAGGAGTATTTCTTTGCTTTCATGTCCAAGGTAGGATTTTAGCATGCTAAACTGAACGTTTTTTTTAGTTACGTGTTGTTTGTGTCGTTGGCTTGATGTCGCTGTGCAGTAACTTGGGGCCACTTATTTTATCTTGCTGAATCATACTTCGAGGATGCATATTGCCGGTGGCTTATTATTTAGTTAACCGTTTTTCTTAAAGTGAATAGGTCACCTTGAAAGTTGTCTTGAAATTTGGCTATACGGGGTATTTCGAGCTGAAAAAACGAATATGGCATTTGTTTGGACGATAGATCCGTCATCCGTCGAAAAATAGGCATGTTTCTCTTTTCTCTGTCATGGCCATAAAAACTTCATGGCAATTATGACGTCATGCATATGGTAGCTTGGATATGGAAACTATTGCACACAATAACGACGGACTTAAGTCATATATACGCAGGCTGCTGTAACGTAAACAACCGTTGTGAGGACCCGAAACTAGTTTCGGGGAAATTAAACTTCTTCTAAAAGGGGCCCACTAGTCCTGTGTCGAAATTACTTAGCGTAGCGAGGTTATTATTTCACCACAACCCGTTTTTCGATCTGCTCTACAAATCTGCTATCTCAGTTCAAAACACCGTGTTAAAAGTGAACTATTCCCTTTAATCCTATCTTCACAGCGATTTTCGCGTGTTTTTGTTTGCCACAGCCGCTCAAGGTATGCAGTGCCTCACAGTCACAGAGATGCAATGTATCGCCGTCATATCAACGTCGAATACTGTGAAACGATACTATACATGTAGATTGTAGCCGTTTACTTACCGCGCTGGTAAATGCTTGTCAGCACCGGAGGAATTAATATCGGGGTTTCCTTACTTTCCCAGGTGTGCGAGATATTGACCTTCACGCAGGCGCTCTCCGAGAGCTGCAAAAACCGCGCGAGAGGCCAGGACTCTCGCGGCTCCTCGAAGGGGAGTCATAACAAGAAGCTGACAGACAGCATGGAGGACGTCAAAACGGTCAGCGATATGAGCGCCATCCAGGCCTCGCCCACATCCAGCATTGTGGGCTCTATAGCCATCGCTGCATGCCGCCTTCACAGGGCTGGGATAATTCCCTGCGAAGTGTCGCCTCAGTCTGCCCGGGCCGCATACGACGGGCTGAAGAAGCTCCCGTCAACGGAGAACAGGAAACTGTTCAAGGCCTTATGGGGAAAGGCAAAAGATGACCATTCTCTGGACGCCTACATGGCCGTAGTGGTGCGACTCTGGCTCATCTGGCCAGTCGAGAGTGTCGTGGAGAGTATGGCCAGCGCGATGAAGGCCGTTTTCAAAGACAACCGCGTGCTGGACCACCATAATGCAGCCAAAGAGCTCATTATTCGGTGGAACGGTCCGGACGTGGCGCACGCCGACGGTCTCATCGAGAAAGTGCTGCGTCACAACCCTGAGCTCAACAACTGTGTCCGCGCAAATATAGCTCAGGCAGTTGAGGGTTCTGTTATATCTAGATATATCTCGTCGCGGCGTCCTCGCTCGTACATATACCCCGACGTCGGCAAGCGATAGTGATAGGCGTTAGTGCGAGTTAGTGAGAGTTTCGTAGTGCTGTGTCGCCCTATGAAGAATGCACTGACACGTTTCTGTGCCGTTTCTTGGAGCTAATTTCATAAAGCAGTCGACGAAATTACCAGCCTGCTAATGGTTACCGAGCGGGTGCGAAGCGCCCGTGAGGTTTCTCGTCAACTTACTAGACAAATATTACATTTGGCCCGACCCGACCCGCCATACAGACGCTTTTCGGAAGCTAATAACTTTGCAACCACTGCTCCGATTGAGATTGGGTTTTCACCATTGGATAGGTCCATCAAATCAATTTTGTTTTTGGTATGGTGCGTTCTGATAGAGGTGGTACCACAGCGCGTGGCAGTTGGCACACGCGAACGTCGAAATGAGCAAAAAACCTTGCAAAAATTATTCCTGATAAAAAATGGCTGTATTATTCTAAGCATTAATTTATACGCTTAAGCATGCAGCGTTCAGGACGTACTCCTTTTTGGCGGATTTGAGAAAGGAGATAATGAACAATTTAATACAACTTAAGTTTTATGTTGGCATGCATTGAGGCCTGGCAATTTTTCTGGAGGACTAAAATGACTGTGTTACCTTACCGTTTCATATATCAAACCTGTTTTAGCTTTACCAGAGCGCGCTCGCTCGGTCATCGCCCAAAAAGGCGTTTTACTGGTATGTAAAACAAGTTAAAACCAATCTTCATTTGAATTTTATCGAATGTATATCGGCTCACACCTTGGTGCTTTCGATAAACAGACCCGCGGTCAGTTGTTTTGCATGGGATGCAAGTTAGTAATTCTGCCGATTTGGCTTTTTGAAACTAGCCCCATATATGGCTAGGGTATAGAGGTTTGCGTGGGACGGTCAGCTCCGTGGCTGGCCGTGGCCTAATGCTAACGGCTTAGGGCGGTTGTAAATATTTCCAAATTAATATTGCTATGTACACAAATTACAATATTGTCATTAATGTATCTATATTTATAGGTTTTGTGCTAAGGAGTTGTTTTGTAAACATGTGTGAACTAAAAATAGCATGTTGTAGCAGTGCATTTTGTCATGGTATGGCTGGCCGATGGCTGGCCGATGGCTGGCCGATGGCTGGCCATCGGGCTTTGAGTCCGACTACGGCCGCCGGCGGTATGGCCGCCAGGACGGGTGTAGGTCGGTCATTACAAAATAGAGCCGTGATAACCTCTACTCTGCGAGCGGCTTCTGTGCAATACTGGCGTCGGCATTGGCGTGTAAACCAACCGTGTAACCGGTCTTAGTCATGTGTTTGGTGAGATCGACAAACTTACCGGCTTTGCTTAAAGGGTTATGTGAAATATATGTGACCTTTGCAATTGATTTAAGAATAAAATAAAAACTAATACAAATCAGGCAACCAACATGTATTTCACAATTTGCATGGACAGAAACGCGAGACCAGTGTTAATGAGAATGGCTGTGGTAAAGGATTGTTACGGTGTTTAAACGGCGACCAAAGGTACGGCGACCAATTTTTGGGGGAAATATTCCGGTCGGCGACCAGCTTTCCGTTTTTTTTACCCCTGGCTCTGAGGTTCGATGGAGCCTGTCGAGTGTTGATATTTCCTCGATTCTCTTGTATTCTGACTCTGACTGGCGCTCGTCTCGCGCTCGTCTGTCCTTAGCTCCTCCAGTGAAGCTCGGTCCGTTCAGGAGCGGTCGCGGGTAACCAGAGGCGCGCTGGGCCTACTTGCCGGTGTTATTGGTCTCCAGGTCCACGACGGCGGTGTTGTCGGTGGCGGCGACGGGCTGGGCTGCCACCGGCACTTGGTACAGAGCAGTGCCTTGCGCCGGACCCATGCCGGCCGGAATACCCATCATCATGCCTGACAACACACAACAGGACACCGGCTTATATCGCTATACATAGCGGCATCTGCAGCAGGCATCAAGGTAACCTCCATACAAATGAAACCAACTGTTTCGCACCCGCACGCACGCACGCACGCACACACGCACACACGCACGCACGCACGCACGCACGCACGCACGCACGCACGCGCAGACACACAGACACAGACACCAGACACACAGACACACATACACACGGACACAGACACACAGACACACAGACACACAGACACACAGACACAGACACACAGACACAGACACACAGACACACAGACACAGACACACAGACACAGACACACAGACACAGACACACAGACACACAGACACAGACACACAAACACAGACACACAGACACAGACACACAGACACAGACACACAGACACAGACACACAGACACAGACACAGACACAGACACACAGACACAGACACAGACACAGACACACAGACACAGACACAGACACACAGACACACAGACACACAGACACAGACACAGACACACAGACACATACACACAGACACAGACGCACAGACACAGACACACAGACACAGACACACAGACACAGACACACATACACAGACACACAGACACAGACACACAGACACACAGACACAGACACACAGACACAGACACACAGACACAGACACACAGACACAGACACACAGACACACAGACACACAGATACAGCCACACAGACACAGACACACATACACAGACACACAGACACAGACACACAGACACAGACACACAGACACAGACACACAGACACAGACACACAGACACAGACACACAGACACAGACACACAGACACAGACCCACAGACACAGACACACATACACAGACACACAGACACAGACACACAGACACAGACACACAGACACACAGACACTGACACACAGACACAGACACACAGACACAGACACACAGACACAGACACACAGACACAGACACACAGACACAGACACACAGACACAGACACACAGACACAGACACACATACACAGACACACAGACACAGACACACAGACACATACACACAGACACAGACACAGACACACAGACACAGACACACAGACACAGACACACAGACACAGACACACAGACACAGACACACAGACACACAGACACACAGACACACAGACACAGACACAGACACACAGACACAGACACACAGACACAGACACACAGACACAGACACACAGACACAGACACACAGACACAGACACACAGACACAGACACACAGACACAGACACACAGACACAGACACACAGACACAGACACACAGACACAGACACACAGACACAGACACACAGACACAGACACACAGACACAGACACACAGACACAGACACACAGACACAGACACACAGACACAGACCCACAGACACAGACACACAGACACAGACACACAGACACAGACACACAGACACAGACACACAGACACAGACACACAGACACACAGACACACAGACACAGACACACAGACACAGACACACAGACACAGACACACAGACACACAGACACAGACACACAGACACAGACACACAGACACATACACACAGACACAGACACAGACACACAGACACAGACACACAGACACAGACACACAGACACAGACAC
>JAXIVJ010005927.1:45000-70535 GCA_036785665.1 Chirona hameri
ATGCAGCGCTCAGGACGTACTCCCTTTTGGCGGATTCGAGAAAGGAGATCATGAACCAGTAAAACGCTTTTTTGGGCGAAGATCGAGCGGGCGCGCTCTGTATGAAATATGAAACGGTACGGGAGCACAAATTCCTTTTATCCTTTTAGTCCTCCATAAAAATTACCAGACCTCCATGCATGCCAACATACAAATTAAGTTTTATTAACTTATGCATGATCCGTATCGAATCCGCCAAAAGGGAGTACGTCCTGAGCGCTGCATGCTTCAGTGGATACAAAATTAATGCTCAGATTAATAATGCCATTTTTGATAAATAATTATTTTGGTTCATTTCGACGTTTGCGTGTGCCACGCGCTGTGGTACCACCCCTATCAGAACGCACCATACCAAAATCAAAATTGATTTGATGGACCTATCCAATGGTGAAAACCCTAACTGAATCGGAGCAGTGGTTACAAAGTTATTAGCTTCCGAATAGCCGTTTGTACGGCCGGTTCGGGCCGGGTCGTGCCGTGTTGGGCCGTGTCGGACCGCGCAGCGCGCCGAAAAGGGCCGACGAGAACCGCGCGAAGCGCGGTATCATAGGCTCTTTATTACACGAAGCGTGGTCTTTAGAGAGTTTAGAGGACTTCAGAGGCCCTTTAGGGCCACCAGGGCCCTCTCTGAAAGACCAGAGGGCCCCTTGGACGTTCAAAAGAGCCCTGTGCATGTCAGAGGGGCACCTGGCCAGACCGAAAGGGCCCCTGAGCGGGTCAGAGGGCCCCCTGAGCACGTCGAATGGACCTCCTGAACACGTCGAATGGGCCCCTAGCCAGCACAGAGGGGCCCCTGGGCAGATTGAGAGGCTCCTGAGCATGTCGACAGGGCGACAAAGCGGTCAGCGCAGTCCCTTGCCAGGTCATAAGGTCCCCTGAACAGGTTGGAGGGCCCCTGGACAGATCAGAGGGCCCCTGGGAAGTTAAGAGGGCCCCTGTGCAGGTCAGAGGGGTACTGGCCAGACCAAAAGAGCCTCCTAGGTGGGTCAGAAGGGCCCCTGAACATGCCGAATGAGCCCCTAGCCAGCACGGAGGGGCCCCAGAGCAGGTCAAAGGGCCCTCGGAGCATGTCGCAAGGCGACAAAGCAGCCAGCGCAGTCCCTTGCTAGGTCAGAAGGGACCCTTAGAAGGTTAAAGGGCCCATGGAGAGACCAGAGGGCCCCTGGAAAGTTAAAAGGGCCCTGCGCAGATCGGAGGGGCCCCTGACCAGACCGAAAGGACCCCTGGACGGGTAAGAAGGGCCCCTGAACATGCTGAAGTGGCCCCTGGCCAGCACGGAGGGGCTCCAGGGCAGGTCGGAGGGCCCCTTGAGCATGTCGGCAGGGCGACAAAGCAGCTAGAGCAGGCCGACCAGAAGAGTCGCTGGGCCGATCGGAGGGGCTCCTGGGCAAGTCAGAGGGACCCCTGGCTAGACCGAAAGGGTCCCTGGGCCTGTCGGAAGGCCCCTTGAACATGCCTGATGAGTTCCTAGCCAGACTGGATGGGCCCCTGGGCAGGTCGGAGGGGCCCCTGAGCAGGGGCGGCGGATTGCGGGTGCAGGGTATCCAATATTCCCCCCAGTCGAAAATCCTGGGGGGCAAAGGGTAGTTTTGCCCCCCCCCCCCCAGATTTTAGCCTGCTCAATCTGGGGGCAACATGACCCTTCCCCTCCCCAGGATTTTCATTTGAGGGGGATTTTGGGTACCCTGTGCCCCGCAATCCGCCGCCCCTGCCCCTGAGCATGTCGGCAGGGCGACAAAGCAGCCAGTGCAGTCCCTGGCCAGGTCGGAAGGACCTCTGAACAGGCCGAATGGGCCCCTTGACACACAAGAGGGGCTTCTAGGAAGGTCAGAGGAGTCTCTGGTGAGACCGGAAGGGTCAAAGCACGTAGAGATCCCAGATGAAGATTAAATACAAAGAGGACTTACTCCACAATACAAATATTAAAAGCGAAGCTTTCGGGTATATTGTAACACCCTTCGTCAGGGTGCTACAATATAACCGAAAGTTCCGATTTTATTTTGTCCTGTAGAGTAAGCCCTCTTTGTATTATATATATCACCCACTCAACATCATGTCTTTTCGCTTCGCGGATCACAGATGAGTCCCTGAACAGGTCGGAAGGGCGTAGAAAAGGTCAGAGGGGCCCCTAGACGATCTGAAGGGACCTTGGGCCTTTCAACAGTAAGAATACAGTTGTACAATGTACAGGGAATACAACTTAAAAAAAATGCGCGGCTCCGCGGCGCAATTTAACTACAAATTCAATTATATGCGAGTTAGGAAACACAAATCGGTCAGTTTCACGGCGCATTTATGTGTTATGTTGCTACTTTCCTATATTATTGGGCAAAATAGTTCACTTTGGCACTTTTTCCCGCACTTTTAAACGCACAATATAGCAATTTTAGAGGTCCGCACACTCAATGCGACGCATTGATGAGAAAACAGCCCAGGGCATAATACTCAAAATTTTCGCGCCGCTCCGCGGCGCAATTTGTTTCAGAGTTCCAGGTCTTGAGCTTAAAAAAATATTCCAAGTTGGTATAGCTGATTCCAAATTCGTGTCGCTGGTTCCAAAGTTGATGTGGCAGTTTGCTAACTCCAGCTCATAAACGTTGGTATGTCCCATGCCATACCTGCCATACTGCATTTTCCAGCCTTGTAACGTGCCTTTTCAGGCGTTTTTTTTGGGGGGGAGGGGGCTTTCAACGCTTGGGAAGGGGCCCTTTCAACGCTCGGGAAGGGGCCCTTTCGAGGCGCCGCACCCCCACCCCCCCCCCCCCCTCTGGACGAAATCGTGGCTACGTGCCTGGCCGGGTCTATATAATACTGCATGAGGACGGTGTAAATACATTTTCAAGGCAGAGGCAAGGTTACTTGGGCCGATGTGGTTTCTTGATTTTTGAACGAGGCCGAAGGCCGAGGTCAAAAATTCAAGAAAGCACCGAGTTCTTGAAAATGTATGCCGGCCGAGTGCGGTATGATTTTACCATATGCCGCGTGCGTCATTCAATGTTTTGTCATATATTTTTCAATCATGACTAAGTCCTTACCAGAGAGAGAAATGCCTAATTTGTATTTAGGCTTTGACTTTGCTGAAATTGAAGAAGCCTTGGAAGCGACGTCGACAAAGCTTTCAAAATGCCAGTTAGGTTGTTATCACACACACACACACACACACACACACACACACACACACACACACACACACACACACACACACACACACACACACACACACACACACACACACACACACACACACACACACACACACACACACACACACACACACACACACACACACACACACACACACACACACACACACACACACACACACACACACACACACACACACACACACACACACACACACACACACACACACACACACACACACACACACACACACACACACACACACACACACACACACACACACACACACACACACACACACACACACACACACACACACACACACACACACACACACACACACACACAACACACACACACACACACACACACACACACACACACACACACACACACACACACACACACACACACACACACACACACACACACACACACACACACACACACACACACACACACACACACACACACACACACACACACACACACACACACACACACACACACACACACACACACACACACACACACACACACACACACACACACACACACACACACACACACACACACACACACACACACACACACACACACACACACACACACACACACACACACACACACACACACACACACACACACACACACACGCACGCACGCACGCACGCACGCACGCACGCACGCACGCACGCACGCACGCACGCACGCACGCACGCACGCACGCACGCACGCACGCACGCACGCACGCACGCACGCACGCACGCACGCACGCACGCACGCACGCACGCACGCACGCACGCACGCACGCACGCACGCACGCACGCACGCACGCACGCACGCACGCACGCACGCACGCACGCACGCACGCACGCACGCACGCACGCACGCACGCACGCACGCACGCACGCACGCACGCACGCACGCACGCACGCACGCACGCACGCACGCACGCACGCACGCACGCACGCACGCACGCACGCACGCACGCACGCACGCACGCACGCACGCACGCACGCACGCACGCACGCACGCACGCACGCACGCACGCACGCACGCACGCACGCACGCACGCACGCACGCACGCACGCACGCACGCACGCACGCACGCACGCACGCACGCACGCACGCACGCACGCACGCACGCACGCACGCACGCACGCACGCACGCACGCACGCACGCACGCACGCACGCACGCACGCACGCACGCACGCACGCACGCACGCACGCACGCACGCACGCACGCACGCACGCACGCACGCACGCACGCACGCACGCACGCACGCACGCACGCACGCACGCACGCACGCACGCACGCACGCACGCACGCACGCACGCACGCACGCACGCACGCACGCACGCACGCACGCACGCACGCACGCACGCACGCACGCACACACACACACACACACACACACACACACACACACACACACACACACACACACACACACACACACACACTGTTTTTACGCGCTCTGGTAAAAAAATGACCTAGGGCATTTTTATTTTACCGCGTTATACCACACCTCTCGGACCAATGTATTTGTATATCCCCGGCATATGGTAAAAATGTAAATTTGTCTAGTAAGTTGACGAGAAACCTCACGGGCGCTTCGCGCCCGCTTGGTAAACGCTTAATTTTGATGTTGACATGCAGTAGTATGGCAATTTTTATGGACGACTAAAATGACCAAAAGGACTAAGTGTTACCACCACGTGTGCTCCCGTAGCGTTTCATATTTCAAACCTGTTTTAGCTTTACCAGAGCGTGCCCGCTCAGTCATCGCCCAAAAAGGCGTTTTGCTGGTATATAGACTGTGCCGCATAGCATACACACTTCTGCGGTGCAGAAGCGTTTGACGCTTACGAAAATAGCCCGATGTCTTGCAAAATGGATTTCTCTTTAACGTTATGAATGTTCCAAGAACTTTTGGGAAAATATATAATTGTATATAAAGATACTGTGTGCAGATTTTGTGTCACAAAGCAGTTAACCCGCGCCCCGCTGTGGTCTCCAGCCGAACGCGCCCCGCTGGGGGGGGGGAGTACATTTTACCCCCCTCGGCATCGTCCGAACCAATGACAGCAGCGGGACGCGCAAGGCGGCAATCGAAAGCTATCAAGGCTATAGCTATGAGATGAGAGGTCATAGGCGGATGAGAGGTCCCTAACCATACACCAAATTTGAACACAATCGGCTCAGCCGTTCTTGAGATATGGAATAGGGGTGTGCACGTGCGCACGTGCAGAGTCACCCCACCCCTGAGTTGTGTCAAAGTGGCGGCTGAGGGGTCTCTAACCACACACCAAATTTGAACACGATCGGCCCAGCCGTTGCGGAGTTATTGCGAGAAAATACTTGTCTACACCCTTCGCGCGGCACGCGCCACGCGCAGTGGTAGTCACCCACATGAGTCGGCACTGGTCTCAACATGGTAGGTTAGATGGGGCTGCTCAGCAAAGAAGTCTGCTTGTCAATCGGACGTGCAGTTGCAAAGATATGAGCTTCTCAAAAGCGTCGCCACGGGTCGGGCCGGGCCGGGTCGGGCCGCTCATAATCAGATTTTTCCCATACACCACGGAAGGATGAGCGAGCGCGAAGCGCTCGATCGTAATAACCATTTAAATGTGAGAGCTCGACAGGAAGATAAACACATTATTTAGTCGTGTGTATTTCCTACAAATAGGTGTGAAATGAAAATCATTCTTTTATTAGACGCATTTGCTGAAAGCTCCAAAGCCATGTCCGTTTCAACACGCAACTGAGGTTAGTGGTTTTCTTTCAAACTTCCATGTTTTAAACATATTTATCCACGCCATTGTCTAATGTTGCGTCACGTTTCACTGATAATATCTGCGCCTGTCTGTTTTCTGCGTTTCGCCTATAACATCTATATTAAGTATTAGCATATCTGCACCGTGGCCACCAACGGCACCTCATTGTTGGGAGCCACACTAACCTGGTTTAGGAGGCGTCGGCTTGGGCTCCACCGTCTGTTCTTTCCTCCCCTGTTTCCAGCAGTACCAGGCTATGACAGCCATGCCACCGAGCACGACGGCACACGCCACCGCGATCGCAACAATCGCTGCAAAGACAGCACACTCAGCGCAACAATCGCTGCAAAGACAGGACACTCAGCGCAACAATCGCTGCAAAGACAGCACACTCAGCGCAACAATCGCTGCAAAGACAGCACACTCAGCGCAACAATCGCTGCAAAGACAGCACACTCAGCGCAACAATCGCTGCAAAGACAGCACACTCAGCGCAATAATCGCTGCAAAGACAGCACACTCAGCGCAACAACCGCTGCAAAGACAGCACACTCAGCTCGATAGAGTGCACCACAACTTCCATATATGATGGCGACACAGGCGTAGGAGTTTGTTCCGACACAAGAGGAGTCG
Source organism: Chirona hameri (assembly GCA_036785665.1). Classification (NCBI taxonomy): domain Eukaryota; kingdom Metazoa; phylum Arthropoda; class Thecostraca; order Balanomorpha; family Balanidae; genus Chirona; species Chirona hameri. The sequence goes on from JAXIVJ010005927.1 coordinate 51,599, forward strand.
GAGGTGGTAAATTCGACTGGAGCCGGAGACGGGGGCTCCAAAGGGAGGGTCAACAATGTTATGTCGGTTGGGAATCCAGCCATTGATTTCGGGTTGGTCGAGTTGTATGATAAACGTATTTCTTTGTTTAAAGGGAAATAATGACCTTTTTCCACAAAAATGGAGTGATTACTTGAAATCGACAGACGAGACCAAAATGTATTGTACATTGAGCACATTTTGCATATAAACATTCCTACCGAAAGATATTTCAAGTTAAAGTTGATAAGCGTTCCACGCTTATAACTGTCGGTACTCAGCAAGTACTCGGCAAAGAATTCACTGTCCGTGCTCAAATTAACCTGCCTACGCATTGTTATTTATCATGAAGGTATTCAATATGTTTCCTGCACTCTATCTTTTGCGAATATGTGACAAACTTGTATGAACAATCAACAAGCATTTGAAAAAGTGCATTGAAATTAGCAGTTTAATTTGGCCCCGGACGGGGACCTATTTAGTGTTCTCAATTCATTACAAAATGGATTTTTCCCCATGAATTTGCAACATACAGGTATTCAATACATTACAATGCACACATGAAACATTTATCTGAACCGTTTTCCCATAATCAATCAATAAACATTCCAGAAAACCGTGATGCATTTGGCGAATTAACTTTGCCCCCTACGACGACGTATTTAGTGTATGCAATTTGTTGAGAGGCAATTTAACGAGAGGTATTCAACGTTGAATAGATCGATAAAAAAAGTCCCGAAATATGTCGCGTTTCCAATAGTGGAGGGAAAACACCGATCATGAACTCCGAAAGAAGTATATGTACTTACTTTTTAATTTTTCCAAACTTCCAACTTCGAATTAGGGAATAATATTATTTAATTCCTAAATTTAGATCACATCATTATTAATTTGTATACCATAGCGGTAGCCTAAGAAATTGTTGCTAAAAAACAAATAAAAAGGCCATGATTTCCCTTATCGTTACAATTTATTTGGAATTTGTATCTTTTTGTGTAATACTATTTGTATTCACCCTAACATTCATGAATACACACACATGCTTTCAACAGCTATCATATTCCAAAATGAAACCATCACTTGTCGCCTCGAGGGCACAGCTGGAAGGTGGCCAGTCCTACAGTCGGGCTTCTCCCCAACTCCCAAGATGTCCCGAAATAGAGCCACACCTACAGACGCCCCTACACCATCACATTACACAACACTCATATCCAAACATCCAACGCCATGTTTTTCGCTCAAGCAATCATACATTCATGCATACATGTGATTCATGCTTTCATGCAAAGTTTGTCACATGCCGTCGGATGTCCACTGTCCAGCCCTCCTCCAAGGGGCGCATCCCGCTGAGCTTCATTGCTCGTGGCGGGCGGGTAGCTCACCAGCAGTTGCCGGCGTCACCCCCGTCCTGGCTCCGGGGGTGGCTACAGACAGCCTCTGCTGAGGCAGGGGTCGGAGCAACGCGTCGGCAGCAACACAATCTTAAAGGGAAATAATGACCTTTTTCCACAAAAATGGATTTAGCAGGTATTTGACATTGGGAAAGGAGACAAACTTATATGTAAATATACTCACATTAAGCATTTAAATGTCTCTAACCGAAGTTATTTCATTTTGAAAACGCTTAAGCGCATGTAAATCTACTCACATTAAAGGAAATAGTTCACGGAAGTTGGATGGGTCAGAGGGATCATCGGATTTAAGGATATGGTGTACCAGAGAGTGACTTTAGGGCTTGACAGCTTTAGGACCTCTTCTCTACTGCGTGTTCGCTAACGACATCAGTCAGTTTTCCGAAGACGCAGAAGTAGTCCAATACGCCGACGACACACACATTGTGGTCAGCGGCCAAAAGTATGATTAATGATACTCCATCAATTTAATACTATAGGGTGAAGGTAGGTAACTTCGTGAAACCCTAACTTCGTGATTTGCGATATCGCATATTTCTAAAAACGCGTTGGCGCCGTCATCGCCCCTTTTCCGGCATACAGAACACACAATATGTAGTTTGTTTTGGATTCCTACTTTGGTCTGGTCTTGTAATAGCTCAAAATAGTTTTTGTGTGGATTTTTCACTTTTCTGAAATGATTTGCTTTATATGTACACCTCCAGTTTGAGGGCGACAGCGGTCTTCATGGCCGTGCTGCTGCCTGCGTGCATGGGTGGAACTTGATATACTTTCGGGGTACAACTGCATCCTTAAAAAATTACAGCCCCAACATTGCCAGTAAATGCATAAGTAAATAAATACTGCAAACGGTACGCAAAATCACCGAAGGATTTTTCGATAACAATAACCAGTAAGGCGCCGTAGTTGGCGATGAACGAGCGAGCGCGAAGGATATATATGGGGAATTTCAACTAGATCGGGGAAGTATTTACTGAGATACAAAAAAAGGTGCGCACGTGCGCACGTGCAGAGGCACCCACCCTTGACTTGTGGGAAAGTGGGGGTTGAGAGGTCTCTAACCACAAACCAAATTTGAACACGATCGGCTCAGCCGTTCCTGAGATATAGCCTAGGGGTGTGCACGTACGCACGTGCAAAGACACCCCACCCCTGACTTGTGGAAAGGCGGCGGCTGAGAGTTCCCTAACCACGCGCAAAATTCGAACACAATCGGTTCAGCAATTCCTGAGATACTAAATAGGGGCTTGCACGTGCGCACGTGCGCACATGCAGAGGCACCCCACACATGACGTGTGGAAAACTGGCGGACGAAAGGCCCCTAACCACACACCAAATTTGAACACAATCGGCTCAGCCGTTCCTGAGATATAGGATAGGGGTGTGCATGTGCGCATGTGCAGTCATCCCACCCCTGACTTGTGAGAAAGTGGCGGCTGAGAGGTGCCTAACCACACACCAAATTTGCACACAATCGTTGCAGAGTTTTTGCGAGAAAACACTTTTCAACACCCCTCACGCGGCACACGCCACGCGCAGTGGTAGTCACCCACATGAGTCAGCACTGGTCTCAAACAGGGTAGATTGGATGGGGCTGCTCAGCAAAAGGTCCGCTTGTCAATCGGGCGTGTGGTTGCAGAGATATGAGCTTCTCAAAAGCGTCGCCACGGGCCGGGTTAGGCCGCTCACAATCATATTTTTTCCCATATTACCAGTAAGGCGCCGTAGTTGGCGATGAACGAGCGAGCGCGAAGGAAATGTATGGAGAATTTCAACTCGATCCGGCAAGTAGTTTCTGAGATACAAAAAAAAGGTGCGCACGTGCGCACGTGCAGAGACACCCACTTTTGACTTGTGGAAAGGTGGGGGCTGAGAGGTCCCTAACCACACACGAAATTTGACACAATCAGCTCAGCCGTTCCTGAGATATAGAATAGAGGTGTGCACGTGCGCACGTGCAGAGGCACCCCACCCCTGACTTGTGGAAAGGCGGCGGCTGAGAGGTCCCTAACCGCACACCAAGTTTGAACACAATCGGCTCAGCCGTTCCTGAGGGACAGAATAGGGGTTTGTACGTGCGCACGTGCAGTCACCCCACCCATGAGTTGTGTGAAGTGGCGGCTGAGGGGTCCCTAACCACACACGAAATTTGCACATAATCTGCCCAGCCGTTGCGGAGTTATTGCGAGAAAATACTTTTCAACACCCCTCACGCGGCACGCGCCACGCGCAGTGGTAGTCACCCACATGAGTCGGCACTGGTCTCAAACAGGGCAGGTTAGATGGGGCTGCTCAGTAGGCCGGGTCATGCAAAACAGATTTCAAATTAATATGAAATTATCATGCGCTATGTCATTACAAGCTTGCATGATTTGTTTGCAATTTTTACAATCAAATTTGGAGGTGCCAACCGGCCTCTTTTTAGGGACACTTTTGCCATTTTTTCGTCAATATCGTACATTTTGGCATGAATATTTTTTTACGTTTTTTGAAAATATAATTTTAGAATTCTCCGCATGCTGGTTGACAGCCCTAGTGATTTTCATAAAGTTATCATATACATTGAAGTTGTTTCTCCGCATTTCCCGTAAGGATTTTAATGCACACGCTCGCAGCGTCATCTATTGAGAGGAATTGCAGTTTTATTTTCTATAGCCCGTGTGCACTTCTATATTCATCTGATCTTATTGTGCGTTGTATACCGAGTGTCTTTTAACATGTCTCTCTTCTTAACCCTGACCCGACACTCAGAATAGCCACTTTAAAATGGAGAGTGTTTTAATTGTTTAATACAATACCATACAATGCTGCCTCCTGCTGTCGCTGCTGCCGGAAAGTCGCGTCAGCCGGGCAGCAGATAACACAAATTGGCGTACACGGCAATTTCCAAACGTGAAGCGTCGATAAACAACCAACGATCTCCAAGCGAAAAGCTTGAAGAAGCGAAGATGGGTATGGAGTAAGTCTGCGATCATTCTAGTTTACTGTTTATGTTGGTATTAGGTACCACAAGCCAGGCTTTCTGTAGGAGCAAATTTATCGTAGCAAGTACGCCAGATATGTATCGTGAATCGACAGCATTTGTGTTCAAGTAGTAATCGCCGGCGATGACGTAGGTTGGTGTGTGCTGCCGTTTTGGGCAGCCGTGGGCAGCCCGTCAGCAGGAGGTCGTGAACAAGGCCAAGGCCATGCAGTTACATTTGTTTGGCACGCATTCCTCCCCACCCACTTTGAATCCATTTTCCATGGAGTTAATCTGCTGGTGTTCCATTTCAGTCAGCAGTGATGGCCTACGTTACGCTACGGTATGTTTTTGGGTAGCACGTAGCTCAAGAAATATTTCCGTAGCGTAATTGAAGTGTTTCGTATCGTACTACCGAAAAATATTCCAATAACGTTACTGCTACGCAAGGTATTTCGTAGCATAACATCAGGGGGCGGCGCCACAGGGGGGAGGGGCAGGGGGCGGGAAAATATTGCGCCCCGGACTTCAGGAGGCCCCATAAAAACAAAGGGAGGCCCCTCGCAAATATACATAAATACTGAGCAGTTCCTAAATACATAGACAATTGGAATGAGTTTCAAGTCGCTCCTTGAAATAACAACCGGGAGATGTTCGAGGCACCTAAAAAAAATAAGCGTGACAAACTCCAAGGAGGCCCTTAAAATGACAATTGAGGCAAACTCCAAGAAAACCCTAAAAACTACCCACACAAGCTCCAAATATCCCCTAAAGAGATGCCCGACACAAGCACCAGGAAGGCCGCGGAAAGACAGCCGAGACAAGCTCCTAAAATGCCCCTAAGAAGACAACCGATATAGACTCATGGGATACAGGATACTCATCATGGGATACTTCAGAGGAGGCTTCTACAACCACAAAATATTCTGAGGAAGCCCTAGGAAGGCGGTCGAGAAGATTTTTGACGAGGCCCCCACGAAAATAGCCGGGAAGTCCCTTTCTCAAATGGAGCCCTTGCCATCGGTTTGCCCCTCCCCCGACACAAATCCATGGCGCTGCCCTGCAGCATATGTTATGATGGTATATGTTGCATATGTTGCTGATGGTAATGGTTATCTCATTGGTATCTTATATAGCTGAGGGTAACCTTATTGTTAAATTATAACTTCCTATGGATCGATGGTTAGATTACCGTTTCCCTATTTCCCTGTAATTAAGGAGCCATATACTATTGATTCAACTCGCCGTTGACTGGTGTCTCAGCCGAAGGTGACTGAGGGCAAATCTTGCTCCTCAGGCGAGACGTGGATACTGTTTGTCACAAACGTTTTGAAAATCCAAGACATTTTTTTGCAGCAAAAACGGTGTGTTATTTTTGAGCGGTGTGGTATTCTTTGCATTTGTATGCCTATATTTTGTACGGCTTATTTTACGTTTAACTTAGTTTTCATCTAATTCGTAGATTGTGATGTCACTGAATTTACAGTATCATAAAAGAAGTTATCGAAATTTTTCTCAGTTTGAATATTTTTTTACAAAATAAATTAAGTCCGAATCATATGAGTGAATTAATTTTCGACGTCAGGTTTCGCGCTAAGCAGAGCTTGTTGCACAAGCCCTGACCCAACCATCAGACCTCGCAATTACTGGTAACTGGCATAATTTAGAAGCGAAAGTTTTGCGTACACGAACATACCTGGACATTTAGGACAAACCCTCTGGACAAGCCCTCCACCCCACCCTCTGACGTCACCTGCCCTGACCTGTGCGACGAGTGCGACCGCTTCCACCAGCCGCAGGTCATCCTAGTCAGTGACAACTAGCGAGTGCCGAAGTGACCTGAACCCGGCCTGCCACACTGAGTGAGGTCTATCATCTAAAGCTCAGCGCTCTGCCGTCTGAGCTACAGGGACGAACAAGTTAATGCTGGTTAAACTCGGGAGCTTGATAGCTTTATTGGTTTCTGATCTATTGCTATTGCCAATGGTCGTTAGAAGAATGTCTACGCCAGTCAATGTCGGGTTAGGTACCATACACCAGCAACAATCAATAAAAGGTGGCTGGATATAGTTTAGCTATGACCTTTGCACCACATATTTCACTAATGATGATGCTTTGTGACTGTGTTACGAATGTCTTCGCAAATGTATGTCACGAAAAAAAATACATGACGGCTGGTTGATAGGAAAGTTAGAAATGTGGATGAACGAAAAATCACCGTTACATACTGTTGATTTTTCTGGTATCTTTTGTATCGTAGTACGATCTATTCTAAGCTACGTTTAAAAAAAAATAGCGTAATCGGTAGCGTAGCAAAATATAACGTAACGTAATTCGGTAGCGTAGCTTTGGCCTAAAAACCATACGTAGCGTAGCGTAATTCCGTAGCGTAGCGTAGCGTAGGCATCACTCAGTCAGTGGCGCCGGTAAGTATTTTCGGATGGGGGAGGGGGCAAAGAAACCCAGTGGGACCCCTCGGCCAAAGGGCCCCTCCCCACAGCCAAAGCCCCCCCCCCCAAAAAAAAAAAACGCGAAATGGTATCTCCTCGGATTTAGGTCACTATATTTTGCAGGGCCTCTAAATGGTCGCAAAAAAACGTCGGACAGCCCATGTTGAAGTTCCAGGCCTTCCGAGGGCCCCTTAGGCCGACTGAGGGCTTTCTGTCGGCCTTAGAGGGCTCCTTAGGCTGGCTGGGGACACCTCGGGGCACTTGGGTGCAGGGGTGGAGAATTAGGGGTGTTGGGGGTGCTCAAGCACCCCCTGAGCTCAAAATTGCACTCCCTCACTGTAAAAAGCACCCCCTCAAATAAACAGGTCCGTTCAACTAACGGCTGCTCAGTCTTACTTCGGCGAAGTAAGACTAAGTGGTGTAAAAGTGTGTGTATGTGTGTCTGTCCGTGTGTAAATAGGTGGTTTTGCACGGTCAGGTAGGGACAGGTCAGTTCACACGGTCAGTCTTACCGTCCCTCAGCATGTTTGTGGGGCCGGTCGGCCGGCCCGGGGCGCGAATTGCCCGACCCGGCGCCGTAGCCGGCGCTTAAGAATCGCTGTTTTGCTGATAGTGCAATTCGCGCCCCGGGCCGGTGGACAGGGGCAGGCCTCCCGCACCTCCGCGCACAGCTCCTGGCGACTCACCTCCACTGGCAGATCCAGCCTCCCAATATGGGGGGGGCTAATTTCACTGGGGGCCTTCCGGGCCCCCAGTGGGCCTTCCGGGCCTCCATATGACAGGGGGCCTTCCGGGCCTCCATATGACCTAAAAGGTACCCCCCCCCCCCATTTTTCCCTTTGCGGACTTGGGTTATTTTTGTTCGCTATGCTATTCTTACGTGTAAGGACGTGTCAATTAAATGCAAAAATGAAATTGATGGATATTTGCCTCCAAATATATGCAATTTTGCCATTTGATATGCTATTTAATATATAAATTAGTTATTCGCTAATACCTTTTGACTGAATAAAGTTAGAAGGGCACGGTAAACGTCATTTTGTTGTTATCATCAAGACACGTTCAATGCTGTGCAGTATGACTTCTTTCTTACATTTGATGACCTTGACCTAAGGTCATGGTCACGGCGCAGTCACCTTTCCAAATTTGACCTACACGGCGATGTTATATATCTTTGAACTTGTCTTGAAGATAGGAATTAATTGGTATTAAAACCAGTAAGGCGCCGTAGTTGGCGATGAACGAGTGAGCGCGAAATAAATGTATCGTGAATTTCAACCCGATTGGGCAAGTAGTTCCTGAGATACAAAAAAGGTGCGCACGTGCGCACGTGTAGAGGCACTCCACCCATGACTTGTGGGAAACTAGCGGCTGAGAAGTCCCTAACCACACACCAAATTTGAACACAATCGGCGCAGCCGTTCCTGAGATACAGAAGAGGGGTGTGCACGTGCGCACGAGCAGAGGCACTCCACCCTTGACTTGTGGAAAGGCAACGGCTGAGAGATCCTTAACCACACACCAAATTAGAACGCAATCGGTTCAGCCGTTCCTGAGATATAACATAGGGGTGTGTACGTGCGCACGTGCAGAGGCACCCGACCCCTGACTTTCGGAAAATTGGTGGCTGAGGGGTCCTTAACCACACACCAAATTTGCATACAATTGGCTCAGCCGTTGCGGAGTTGTTGCGAGAAAACACTTTTCAACACACTTCACGCGCCACGCGCCACGCGCCACGCGCAGTGGTAGTCACCCACATGAGTCGGCACCGGTCTCAAACAGGCTAGGTTGGATGGGGCTGCTCAGCAAAGAAGTCAGCTTGTCAATCGGACGTGTGGTTGCAGAGATATGAGCTTCTCAAAAGCGTCGCCACGGGCCGGGCCTGGCCGGGCCGGGACGCATATATTCAGATTTGTCCCATATACCACGGAAAGACGAGCATTGCGCGATCGTTCATGATTATAAAGCAAACTGAGACATTTTCGGGATTTCATTACACCGAGAAGGAAGTTATGAAGTTACTATTCGACATTCAAATTAAAATGAATTTAAATGTTGCCATTGACAATCAGGCGTTATTTAAGCACAATCGAATTCCTCGCAACAAGACCTTGACATTGACCTTAGGTGAAGGTCACCAAATGTTAGAAAGAGGTCATCTGCAGATAATTCAACGCGTCTTGACGAAAATAACAAAATGGTGTCCATTTTACCTTTTTATCTTTATTCAGTCAAAAGTTATTGGAGAATAATATATTTCACAAAAAGAGAAAAAAATGAAAAAAAATTAGCATATTTGAAGACAAATAACCATAATTTTTGTCTGTTTGAACGACACTTCTTTACACTTAACAATAATACAGTCAAAATAGGAAATACATTTGGCTTGGGTATCCAAAAAAGATTCCAAATTTCAAAAACAAATACTAACTTTGAAATTTAAGGTCAAGGTCATCAAAATGTCAGAAAGAGGTCATGCTGCAGAGCATTCAATTCGTCTTGATGAGAATAGCAAAATGACGTCTACCGTACCAATCTAGTTGTTTTCAGTCAAAAGTTATTAGCGAATATCATACTATATATATATATATATATATAAAATAGCATGTAAAATTACAAAATTAGTGATATTTGGAAGCAAATATTCCTCAATTTCAATTTTTGTTCTCACTTAATTGACACGTCCTTACACGTAAGAATAGCATAGAAAAAAAAATAGAAACACGTTTGGGAAAAGGTATCCAAAAAGTTGAACAATTTCGTAAACGTACCAAATTGTGAAATTTTCGAAAATGAAAAAATAAACATCACCATGTTATAAAACAGCTCATTGCCATGCTAATGACATAATACATCTATATTGCTTCATAAATTCCCCGCCAAATTGGCTGACAAAGATTGACCCGCACCGTGACCTTATACAAATGTCCGAGGCAATATCTCCTGAACCACTGCTTGCATTGCAATACAACTTCCACAACTCACTTAAAGGAAATAGTTCACCTTCGGATAATTTTTCAGAACACGATTTCATTATACTTTTTAATACAGTTTCTTTTTTTATTTTCAAAAATGGTCCTACATCGCGCCAATTCAGGACAGAAGAATGTACATTATTAATGTTATGGTGTGCGTTATTGGTCTGCGCATGCTCAGACCAGTGCTGGCACTCTCAGACGGTACGGTATATCATATATGCGCCGCGTTCCTTCGCCAAAAAGTCAAATATCTTCGGTTGGAGAGTCTTTTCAGTCAACAAAAGTTGCAGATAAGGATTTCTCAACACGGGCTACAAAACTGCTATTTCAGTTCAAAATCCCATGTTGAAGGTGAACTATTTCCTTTAACACGCGCCCTGGAGGGGGCGAAATCCGCCCACCCCTCCGGTTTTTCGAGGATAGCGCAAAAACGGCGGCCCGCAGCGCCGCCGTTTTTTGTATACCTGTTTAGAAATTAACTTCCCGCATTATGTAAAATTCTTGGCCTCAGATCATCTCAGGTCAGGTCACCAGACCAGGTCACGTGATGACCTCAACTCCAAAACGTTTGCAGTAGTACCACAGCCACAATTTTACGCCGATCGGTTTCAATCTTGCAGGACTTCATAAGGTCATAGATACCAACAATTTGTTTATCTCGGATTTCTAATATCGGTGACCTAAGGTCAGGTCAATTTTGTGACCGCCAACACGGTTTTATCAATAACTATCGACATAATGAAGATATAGAAGAGAAAACGGTACCAATATGTTTGTCTCGTCGAGACACGTCTCCCAATATGCAACATGACCAACTTGGGTCACCACTTGACCTTGACCTGAGGTCAAATTTCTCAGTTGACCTAACCCGGTCACCATGAATATGATTCGAAGCGCCTTGACAAGACACACGTGATGGCGTAAACATTATTGCTTTATCTTTATTAAGTAAAAGGTTATTTGGGGAAAACAGTTTTGAAAACAAAATCACCTTTTTGACATTCGATGACCTCTGGAGCCTAAACTATTGATCTGAGCTCAAATCTGAGGACACCTATGTCGATTGCATTTTGCAATGAATTTCGATTGCTTTTTTCCGTTTGCTGATAACTATCATAGTTCCCGAGATATTTGGGAGCGTTCGAACCGAAGTCTTGAAAACTTGAAAATCTGACCCTTGATGACCTCTAGTGACCTCAATATTGACCTGAAAAAAACGAAATACTTTCGAAAGAGCTTGTCTCGAGCTATCTAACGTCGTTTCCCGCTTGTCGCTACGTTGCGTGGTTTTCGAGATCATAGGGGGGCGAAATCCGCCCCCCCCTCCAGGGCGTGTAATTATCAGAGGCCCTCCAGGGCGCGTGTTAAGCGCCCCAGGTTACCCCATATACCAATTTTGGCCATACTCGGTGACATGACGGTGTCATTTTGCACTTTGTTTTTGTCGATTTGTCGTGGAATACCACAGCTAAAAAAAGAAAACCATTGAGATTTTTTTACTGAACCTAATTACCCTACTTAATACTAGTAGACGTATTCCACACAACATATGTACCTGTGTAAGGAAATTCACTCCTGCGCTCCTCTGCCACCCAGCAGGTAGCAGGAGACCAAAGGCTGCGACGCTGCGTGTAAAATTATCACTTACGTTGGTTGTGAATCACTCCAAAATAGCGTCAGACGCGCCACTTTACATATCCCTACTGCTACCAAAACGCTAGCAAATAGAGGAAACACGAATGAGGCAAAACAAAAATATTTATTTCGCAAGAAGTTATTTTTTCGCAGGCATACCCATTTTCATCGCCAGTTTCAGCGAATTTTGAGGGGGCTAATTTATATTGCCACCCTATCGAGCTTGGGGGGAAGGGGGGGGGGGGGGTTGCCCCTGCCCCCCCCCCCCCCCCTGGATCCGCCAGTGCACACCTCTCGCTGCGGCATGCCCGCCCGTCGCCGCTGTGATATCTGAGGCCGCGCCGCGCAGCTGCCCGGACCGCTGCCGACCGGACCGTGGCTTCTTCTGCGTTGTGTTGTTTGTATGTGGTTGTTCGAAATATCGAGATACATTGAATACATAAATGAAAAAGGGGAAAAAAGTTCACACGGTCAGGTCAGCATTGACGACTTCGTCATTTCGGTGCCGATATTATGTGACTTGAAGGTTTATATGTTCACACCGTGACTTTTTGTTCTCTTCCCATCGTTTACAAGTTAACATACATTACGATTTTTGATGTGACTCGAAGCGTTTTTTGGGAGAGGGGGGCAGGGGGCAGCCATAGTGCAAACAAAACTCGCTTCCAGAGACCATGACATGAAACTCCATATTGGGTTTTCGATGCATCTTGTCACTGATGTTTGCATCCATTTTCGTGCCGCTTGCTTCCTTTTATTTTACGGTCCGTCGCGTTTAAGTGGCCATAACGGCCGCCAACCTCTCTCCTCGTCCTCTCGCTACAACTTGGGATTTGAGAGCCGCCGGTGAAAAGCACCCCCTGGCATTTTGACAATTCTCCACCTCTGCTCGGGTGTCAATTTTTCGGTCAAAAAGAAGAAAAAAATCGAGCCAACTTCTTGAAAAATTATCAACCAATTAACCAATTTACCAATTTATTGGGGGGGGGGGGAATGATGTGTTTGCCCCCCCCCCCAAACTTCTTGAGTGGGGGGGGGGCATCTTCCCCCTGCCGCCCCCGTTATCCGCCGCCACTGATTTCAGTGCGTATGGAGCTACTCTGCAGACCTCCGCAGCCGGGAAACTGCACCTAGTGCATACATTGCTAGTCCGCTCAATAGATGGCGCTGTGAGCGGGTGCCTTAAAATCCTTATAGGAAATGCAGAGAAACAGCTTTATTGTCAATGATAACTCTATGACAATCACTACGGTTGTCAAACAGTATACGGATAATTCGAAAATGATATTTTCAAAAAATTGTAAAAAAAAAATATTAATGCCCAAATGTACGATATTGACGAAAAAATCCCAAAAGTGTCCCCCAAAAGAGGCCGGTTGGCACCTCCAAATTCGATTTTAAAAATTTCACAAAATTCATGTAAGTTTGGAATGATATAGCGCATAATAATTTAACTATTAATCTGTGCATGCTCGCAAAAACCTATCGAATGACCCGGCCTACTGCTCAGCAAAGAAGTCCGCTTGTCAATCGGACGTGCCGTTGCAGAGATTTGAGCTTATCAAGAGCGTCGCCACGGGCCAGGTCGGGCCGGGTCGGGCCGGGCCGGGCCGTGCTGGGCCGCTCATAATCAGATTGTTTTCCATATACTACGGAAGGACGAGCGAGCGCTTCGCGCTCGCTCGTAATAAGCAGTAAGACGCCGAGGTTGGCGATGAACGAGCGAGCGCGAAGGAAATGTATGGCGAATTTCAACTCCATCGGGCAAGTAGTTTCTGAGATACAAAAAGGGTGCGCGCGTGCGCACGTGCAGAGGCACCCCACCCCTGACTTGTGGGAAAGTCGCGGCTGAGAGGTCCCTAACCACACACCAAATGTGAACACAGTCGGCTCAGCTATTCCTGCGATATATAATAGAGGTGTGCACGTGCGCACGTGCAGAGTCACCCCGCCAATAACTTGTGTGAAAGTGGCGACTGAGGGGTCCCTAACCACACACCAAATTTGAAAACAATCGGCTCAGCCGTTGCGGAGTTATTGCGAGGAAACTCCTTCCAACACCCCTCACGCGGCACGCCCCACGCGCAGTGGTAGTCACCCACGTGAGTCAGAACCGGTCTCAAACAGGGTAGATTGGATGGGGCTGCTCAGCAAAGAAGTCCGCTTGTCAATCGGACGTATGGTTGCAGAGATATTTGCTTGTCAAAAGCGTCGCCACGGGCCGGGCTGGGTCGGGTCGGGTCGGGCCGCTCATATTCAGATATTTCCCATATACCACGAAAAGACGAGCGAGAGCTTAGCGCTCGCTCGTAACCAGTAAGGCGCCGTAATTGGCGATGAACGAGCGAGCCCGAAGGAAATGTATGGTGAGGTTGGTATGCGGACGCATAAGGGTGCTGCTTTCCTAGTAGGTACTGTTGCCTGACACCACACCAAATTTCAACTCGATCGGGTAAGTAGTTTCTGAGATACAAAAAGGGGTGCGCAATTGCGCACGTGCAGAGGTTTGACTTGACTTGCGACCCCTGACTTGTGGGAAAGTGGCGGCTTAGAGGTCCCTAACCAGTTAACCACACTCCAAATTTGAACACAATCGGCTCAGCCGTTCCTGAGATATATATTAGAGGTGTGCACGTGTGCACGTATAGAGGCACCCCACCCCTGACTTGTGGGCAGGCGGCGGCTGAGGGGTCCCTAACCAGTAACCACACACCAAATTTGCACACAATCGGCCCAGCCGTTGCGGAGCTTCCAGCCGTTGTGGAGCGTGCCCCTCACGCGGCACGCGGCACGCGCAGTGGTAGTCACCCACGTGAGTCGACACTGGTCTCAAACAAGGCTATAGGGTGGAGGAGGCTACACAGCAAACAAGTCCGCGTGTCAATCGGACGTGCGGTTGCCGAGATATGAGCTTCTCAAAAGCATCGCCACGGGCAGGGTCCGGCAGCTCATATTCCTAGTTTTCCCCTACTTCACGGAAGGACGAGCGAGCTCGAAGCGCTCGCACGTAATCACCGATGTATTGATGGCTCTCATATGACTCATATTACGTCCTGGTGATATCACGCCTTTACCGGAGGGTGATTCCCGGTTTGATTGATAATCAGTGGTTTGATCCATAGCTCCGTTTCAAAGGCAGTAAGTGTGTACTAACGTGCATTACTATGTTTTTTGGAATGTGAGATGCAAGGTAGAACTGTATAGAGGTATAAGGTTTTATTAACACGCGCCCTAGAGGGCCTCTGAAAATTACACGCACTGAAGGAGGGGGGGGGGGTTGAGAAAGGCCCCGATAAGAAATACAATAACGAAAATTGTAGGGTGGAGAGGTTCTGTGGGGAATCTGTTTTGTTAAAATTCCATGACCATTAGGTCATTAGGTGACCTAGGTTAACATCTCCAAGGTCAAATGAGGTCAAATATCCTAAAATTGGATTGTTATGCGCTTCTTGGCTTGACATTGTTATGGAACGCAGTGATTGCGTGTATATGTATAACATATATATATATATATATATATATATATATATATATATATATATATATATATATATATATATATATATATATATATATTCCAAAATGGGCTTAAATGATTTGATTGAAAGTATAATGATACAATAGGGATGATAGACGTTGCATTTGACTGTTTGTGAAAATCAAACAGATAATAAAATCTATGCTAATTTTAGTGCTGAACTCTTTTCCATTGTGCACATTTTTCGTGTTTTATTTTTCTTGAGTCGCTTTTACTCCCCCCCCCCCCCCCCCCCCCGGTCGCCGACTCAATTACAACCCCAACGAAAAACGAAAAGTTCCGCCTCTGCTTGCGTGCATGAGGGTGTCATCGATGCCAGACGTATTTGTGCCGCCATTCTATATATTTTTGTTGTGTGCAAAATGTATTGTTTGGTCTCGGTTCCTAACTTCGTGATATCCGAATACAGCTTTAACCGTGTTAAAACTACAGGTAGAGCAGCGGGCTTGGTTTCACCTGCGACGTGGACCACTATGTAGCGGGGATGTGTTGATAGACGTCCATTAGGAAAAAAAGCTCCCATTTGTTTGAGGCCACTTTATTCGACAGGTCATATGGTTTGTGAACTGCTTTATCCCTCGCCAGTGCAGCGTCCGATACCTACGTGACCGTGCAGAGGGGGGGGGGGGGAGTACGACCCCCTGGCGTGTCTCCCCTAGTTGAGCTAGAGCTTCGATTACAAGAACGAGCATGTTGCTTGTGACAAGAGGAAGCCGTTGATACCCGATGTTAGGGTTCTGGGTCATTAGGTGACCTCTGAGGTCATGTCAATGACGCGGAAGTCATCCAAATCCTAAATGCGTAGAAATTGAATTTAATCGAGCTAGAATCGTGAATGAGCATATAATTATGTAAAATGGATGTCAAATTTGAAATCAGCGTCACAAAATGTCCTAGAAACTACCAGATTCAAAAAAGGTCATATCAGGTCATCGGAGGTCAGTGACTTCGGTTGACCTCTGAAAAAGTTAAACGAGGTCACAATCTCGGTGGAAACCATAAATGTCACCTGCTGACACCTGTGCAATGTGCATATGCTCCTGAGCAGCAAACACTCACAAGTTGCAAGCACCGATACTACGGGACGCCAGTTGCGTCTGGCATGACCTTTATAAACAGGTCATAGGTCACGGGTCATGGGGGATAGAAGTTAAAAATGTCAGAGTATGTGTCAAATTGTTCAAAAGTAGGGTACTGAAAGTTTCATCGCAATCGGTTGACAAATACGCTAGTTATTTCCGAAAACCCGAGGGGTGGCATCCCCCCCCCCCCCCTGCACTGGCGAGGGTTAAAGGTACAGGTGCACCATACAAGCGCCTCTTTAAACGGGTCAGGCTCTCAAAAATCATGCACATGCATGTTCGAACATCCCGCAACTCACCACTATAGCCAACCACTATAGCAACTCACCACTATAAATAAATCAAAATGTCAATATTTCCCATTACACTGTTGTTTTGCTCAACTGACCCGTATGCTGCATCAACTTACCCCGCTGCTGGGAAAGTTGTGACCCGTGCACTGCTGTCATTAAAGCGTGCATGCAGCCTCAACGTCTACAAGTGACCCCAAACTTCCATTGTTTGTTTGCAGCCAAGCAAGAGGCCTTCAGTCTGGCTTGCGAAATAATTCCGTTTGCCTGGCATGTAAGCGCCACGGGCAAAAATGTACAAACCGATCATCCTGCCCGGTTCTCCCCTATATCGCAGTGCATTTGTTGCATGTTGGCAGTTCACATAACACAGTTACATGATGTTACATTAGAGGCGGAGCTTTTTGTTTTTCGTTTGGGTTGTAATTGAGTCGGCGATCGGGGGGGAGGGGTAAAAGCGACTCAAGAAAAAGAAAACACGAAAAATGTGCAAAATGGAAAAGAGCTCAACACTAGAATTAACATAGATTGTATTATCTGTTTGATTTTCACAAACAGTCAAATGCAACGTCTAGCATCCCTATTGAATCATTATACTTTCCATAAAATCATTTAAGCCCATTTTGGAGTATATATATATGTTATACATATACACGCAATCACTGCGTTCCATAACAATGTCAAGACAAGGAGCGTATAACAATCCAATTTTAGTATATTTGACCTCATTTGCCTTGGAGATATTAACCTAGGCTAGGATCATGGAATTTTCACAAAACAGATTCCCCACAGAACCTCTCCACCTTACAATTTTCGTTATTGTATTTCTTATCGGGCCTTTATCTCATCCCCCTCCCCCTCCTTCAGTGCGTGTAATTTTCAGAGGCCCTCTAGGGCGCGTGTTAATAAAACCTTATACCTCTATGCAGTTCTACCTTGCATCTCACATTCCAAAAAACATAGTAATGCACGTAAGTACACACTTACTGCCTTTGAAACGGAGCTATGGATCAAACCACTGACTATCAATCAAACCGGGAATCACCCTCCGGTAAAGGCGTGATATCACCAGGACGTAATATGAGTCATATGAGAGCCATCAATACATCGGTGATTACGTGCGAGCGCTTCGAGCTCGCTCGTCCTCCCGTGAAGTAGGGGAAAACTAGGAATATGAGCTGCCGGACCCTGCCCGTGGCGACGCTTTTGAGAAGCTCATATCTCGGCAACCGCACGTCCGATTGACACGCGGACTTGTTTGCTGTGTAGCCTCCTCCACCCTATAGCCTTGTTTGAGACCAGTGTCGACTCACGTGGGTGACTACCACTGCGCGTGCCGCGTGCCGCGTGAGGGGCACGCTCCACAACGGCTGGAAGCTCCGCAACGGCTGGGCCGATTGTGTGCAAATTTGGTGTGTGGTTACTGGTTAGGGACCCCTCAGCCGCCACCTGCCCACAAGTCAGGGGTGGGGTGCCTCTATATATACGTGCACACGTGCACACCTCTAATATATATCTCAGGAACGGCTGAGCCGATTGTGTTCAAATTTGGAGTGTGGTTAACTGGTTAGGGACCTCTCAGCCCCCACTTTCCCACAAGTCAGGGGTGGGGTACCTCTGCACGTGCGCAATTGCGCACCCCTTTTTGTATCTCAGAAACTACTTGCCCGATCGAGTTGAAATTTGGTGTGGTGTCAGGCAACAGTACCTACTAGGAAAGCAGCACCCTTATGCGTGTGCATACCAACCTCACCATACATTTCCTTCGCGCTCGCTCGTTCATCGCCAACTACGGCGCCTTACTGGTGACGAGCGAGCGCGAAGCGCTCGCTCGTCTTTTCGTGGTATATGGGGAAAATTATCAAAAATCTGAATATGAGCGGCCCGACCCGACCCGGCCCGGCCCGTGGCGACGCTTTTGACAAGCCAATATCTCTGCAACCACACGTCCGATTGACATGCGGACTTCTTTGCTGAGCAGCCCCATCCAACCTACCCTGTTTGAGACCGGTGCTGACTCATGCAGGTGACTACCACTGCGCGTGCCGCGTGAGGGGTGTTGGAAGGTGTTTCCTCGCAATAACTCCCCAAAGGCTGACATTGTGTTCAAATTTGGTGTGTGGTTAGGGACCACTCAGCCACCACTTTCCCACAAGTTATTGGAGGGGTGCCTCTGCACGTGCGCACGTGCACACCCCTATTCTATATCTCGGGGAGCGGCTGAGCCGATTGTGTTCAAATTTGGTGTGTGGTTAGGGACCTCTCAGCAGCCTCTTTCCTACAAGTCAGGGGTGTGTGGTATCTCTGCACAGTGCGCACGTGCGCACCCTTTTTGTATCTCAGAAACTACTTGCCCGATGGAGTTGAAATTCGCCATACATTTCTTCGCGCTCGCGCCGCAGCGCCGCTCGGGTGGCTGAGCGGAACACCTCGGGTATTGGCGCGGCGCCAATAGATAAGGTGCCGGTGTCAGAGAGTGTATCGAAGATCCCGGATATAGCGCCATACCAAACGGACGGAGAAGTATGGCATAACATGCGGAAAATGCCAAACGGAATCCAACATTATG
>JAXIVJ010005928.1:0-70531 GCA_036785665.1 Chirona hameri
AATGAAAGTTAACCCGGCATTGACTGGGGTCTCAGAAGAACATCATTGACTGGGGGGGGGGCGTTAAATGCCCCCTGGTTATCTTCCGAACCAATGATCGCAGCCAGACGCACAAGGCGGCAATCGAAAGCTCTCAATAAGGCGAATCTAAAGTATACTCACAAATGCCAAAGTGAGGTTAAATGTTAGGCCAAAGGTCAAAATCGACGTATTGAGTTTATGGGCCATACTTTCCATCCAAAGCCTTCGATTACGATTGATCGCCCAAAGTGCGGTCAAAGGTATGATACACATCCCGCATGAGCTAAAGTGAGCATTGTTGGCAAAGATCAAGGTCAAGGTCAGGTCACAAAAGGAGCAAAATATCTACGAAAGTCATGCAACACATGTTTTTTGGGTTCTTTTCCACATATAATTCGTTAGTGATAGTTATTTACCACCTGACTTTATTTACGTGAAGTTAATGTCAAGTTTAGGCCACGTTTGGGTCACTGAAGGTCAAAATTTGTAATGAATAAATATAAATAACAAAGGCATGTTTCTAGACCAGTTTTGTCTCCGAAATACAGTGGTGGAATTTATTTGTCTGTATCTGGTTAATATAAGCCAAACAAACGCAATGAAAAAATATGACGTCTGGAGTTACCCATACTTTAGATGCCATAAGCCAGTAAAAAATGGTGATATAATTTCGAAATTTGGTATGGTTGTTTCCCATATGTGGTTCTCTGACATATATTCCGTTTGTTTTAATATCTTTGAGATAAAAAAATGTGACCATTTCCCCCCAACAAAAAGTATTATTATTTTGGGGGGTAAAAAACTTTGCAAACATCCGAGATTGCCATGTTGTACCCCTTGACATTTGCTATCTTGTGACGTTTTGAGATTGTATTTTCTTTTTAAAAAAATATTTGTACGGTCTGTTAAAGTTTAGCTGATTTTGGTGTAAAACTCGTGTATAGTGACATCACTAAATTCGCTATAACTTTTTTTTGTTCTCGACGAAATTGCTTAAATTTTCTTTCACAGAAAACGTCAAATCGATGTAAAAGAAGGTACCCTAAGTTTCACGTTGATAGCGCTATTGTTTTTTTTAGCTATTACGAAAGTTTATCAGGGGGCGTTAAACGGCAATGGCGGGTTAAACGTCCAAGGTCAAGCGGCAGTTTTGTCTGTAAATGTAATGCAATGGTTAAATCTCGAATAGAAAGAAATGCAAATGACAAGGTCGACTGGAAATAATACAAATGATCGACCAGCAAAGTAGCAACAGTGGAAGTATCGAACTGGGGAACAATTGAATAGCAAAAATATCGGGATAGATATTGATTTAACAGCATCGTACTTTCAGACCTGGACAACCTTGTGCAGACTATCTACTTGACAATCTTGAGTCCATACATTTGAGAGGCGTTTCTTTCATGTCGTAAAATAAACGCTTCTAAATTTGTGAAAAATATGTAAACTTAACGAAATTAATGGTTGGCGCCCTCGCATCAAACATTATAAATGGCATAACAATACAAATTTAAAATGTATGATATATGCTGAGTTTGTAAACAAAGACACGAAGTGATGCATCCTACAAGTTCAATCAATACAAATTGGCAAGATTACGTTCCGAAATGTTAAAATTTCATCGCTATTGATAATATTGTAACCTGCTTACTCCCGCTTTACAATAATATCATGTTCCTAGCCAGTGGTTCTAAGCGTCAAGGTATGGCTAACCCCTTCGATGACCAGAATGAATCGTCGCCTCCTCCCTAATTGCGCAAATCGCAGTTATCGGCTTAATGCTATGCGGTACAGCATAACCCCAGGCGTTTGCTACTAGTGCCATCTAGGGACAGGAATATCTACCAGTAAGGCGCCGTAGTTGGCGATGAACGAGCGAGCGCGAAGGAATGTATGGGGAATTTCAACTCGATCAGGCAAGTAGTTTCTGAGATACAAAAAAAGGGTGCGCACGTGCACACGTGCATAGACACCCACCTTTGACTTGTGGGAAAGTGGGGGCTGAGAGGTTCCTAACAACACACCAAATTGAACACAATCGGCTCAGCTGTTCCAGAGATATAGAATAGAGGTGTGCTAGTGCGCACGTGCAAAGCCACCCCCACCCCTGACTTGTGGAAAGGTGGCGGCTGAGATGTCCCTAACCACACACCAAATTTGAACACAATCGGATCAGCCGTTCCTGAGATACAGAATAGGGGTGTGCACGTGCGCACGTGCAAGGGCACCACCCCTGATTGTGGGGAACTGGCAGATGAGAGGTCCCTAACCACACACCAATTTGAACACAATCGGCTCAGCCGTTCCTGAGATATAGAATAGGGGTGTGCACGTGCGCACGTGCAGAGTCACCCCACCCTTGAGTTGTGTGAAAGTGGCGGCTGAGGGGTCCCTAACCAAACACGAAATTTGCACATAATCTGCCCAGCCGTTGCGGAGTTATTGCGATAAATACTTTTCAACACCTCTCACGCGGCACGAGGCACGCACAGTGGTAGTCACTCACATGAGTCGGCACTTGTCTCGAACAGGGTAGGTTAGATGGGGCTGCTCAGCGAAGAAGTCCGCTTGTCAATCGGACGTACGGTTGCAGAGATATGAGCTCCACAAAAGCGTCGCCACGGGCCGGGCCGGGCTGGGTCGGGTCGGGCCGCTCATAATCAGATTTTGTCCCTGCACCACGGAAGGACGAGAGAGCGCTTCGCGCTAGCTCGTAGCGGACATATAAGTGGACATATGTGCTGTTTTTCTTAGCAACAGTGGTTCCCAGCGTATAACAACACTGAAACCGTAACAAAAGCCGAACATCATTTAACATTAATTGGTATGAGTGAGACCAATGCCGTCCAATCTCACGCCCTGGACACACCTCTGTCATGAGTGAGGCCAATGCCGTCCAATCTCACGCCCTGGACACGCCTCTGTCATGAGTGAGACCAATGCCGTCCAATCTCACGCCCTGGACACGTCTCTGTCATGAGTGAGACCAATGCCGTCCAATCTCACGCCCTGGACACGCCTCTGTCATGAGTGAGACCAATGCCGTCCAATCCCACGCCCTGGACCACACCTCTGTCATGAGTGAGGCCAATCAGCCGTCCAATCTCACGCCCTGGACACACCTCTGTCATGAGTGAGACCAATGCCGTCCAATCTCACGCCCTGGACACGCCTCTGTCATGAGTGAGACCAATGCCGTCCAATCTCACGCCCTGGACACGCCTCTGTCATGAGTGAGGTCAATCAGCCGTCCAATATCACGCCCTGGACACGCCTCTGTCATGAGTGAGGCCAATCAGCCGTCCAATCCCACGCCCTGGACACGCCTCTGCCACATCCACAAGTGTCCACCAGTCTGGGCTGGCGTGGCGAACCACAGTCACGCATAACGCCGCCGTATTCCGTCTCCTTGCGAAGACCCCGTCGGTAGACGGTCCGAGGTAAGAGCAGTGCTCCGTGTTCTGTGTTCTCTCTATTGTAACTCCCACTGATGTGTAGTGGCTTCAAACTCCCACTGATGTGTAGTGGCTTCAAACTCCCACTGATGTGTAGTCGCTTCAAACTCCCACTGATGTGTAGTGGCTTCAAACTCCCACTGATGTGTAGTTGCTTCAAACTCCCACTGATGTGTAGTGGCTTAAAACTGCCACTGATGTGTAGTGGCTTCAAACTCTCACTGATGTGTAGTAGCTTCAAACTCCCACTGATGTGTAGTGGCTTCAAACTCCCACTGATGTGTAATGGCTTCAAACTCCCACTGATGTGTAGTGGCTTCAGACTCCCACTGATGTGTAGTGGCCTCAAACTCTCACTGATGTGTAGTGGCTTCAAACTCCCACTGATGTGTAGTGGCTTCAAACTCTCACTGATGTGCAGTGGCTTCAAACTCCCACTGATGTGTAGTGGCTTCAAACTCTCACTGATGTGTAGTGGCTTCAAACTCCCACTGATGTGTAGTGGCTTCAAACTCTCACTGATGTGTAGTGGCTTCAAACTGCCACTGATGTGTAGTGGCTTCAAACTCCCACTGATGTGTAGTGGCTTCAAACTCTCACTGATGTGTAGTGGCTGCAAACTCCCACTGATGTGTAGTGGCTTCAAACACTTCCACTGATGTGTAGTGGCTTCAAACTCCAACTGATGTGTAGTGACTTCAGTTGCGCCGCACGAGGTAGGTACGCTTGTACGGCGTGGCCATGCGGCATTGTACCCATGAATGTAGTCTTCCGCATGCGTCGTTGTTTTAATGTCCCGCAAAATGATTCATCCTAGTTATTTATTGTAACCTGCAAAAGTGATTATTCAGTGCTGTTCTCCTACATTGTCCTTGCGTGTTACGGTACACCACAGGCGTACACAGGGGGAGGGGGGGGGGGGTCAAACGGGGCAATTGCCCCCCCCCCCCCTGAAGGTCTGTACGTGGTCGAAAAAATGAATGATTTTTTCCATTTTTTAAAGAGAAAAATGGTGAAAATATGCCCTTTTTAAAATATAGTGGGCCACATCCGGTGAGTTTTTTTGGTGGGGGTACTTTATGCACTTCTGAGCAAAATTTGCCCCCTCCTGGAGTGAATCCTGGGTACGCTACTGCGGTGCACTTGCAATGGTCTTCCGGTGGTGTTTTGTGGAGTTCTTCAATAGGTCTCCCTCATGTTTAATATTTAATTGTGGTTCTCTTGACAGGTTCCCGATAGAACACTCTGTATGTTCATGCTGTTGACATATTTTCATTGAATCCTCTGATACGATTCATTCTATGTATTTCTCTGACATCATTTAAATGACGAAGCCCTCCTGTGCAGTATTTGACTATCGGTCTATTATGAATTTTTCAAGTGGGAAATCGTAGTGTATGCCACACTCACAAGTCACTGTTTCTCTTCAAGGACGTCGGCATTCTCCAAGCCTCTTGGAGGTGGACCCAACACCAAAAGCCAGAGCATACCAGCGCGAACCAGACTGCAGACCAGATCAGGTCGAGCCGCTTCACAACTTCTGAAGTACGTCGTCCGTCATCATTTCCTGCTAGGACACAGGACAACTGACGGCTGACTCTTCGTCATCCTCAGCGCTTAGCTCAGCGCCAACCACTGCAGTCGTCATTATCAGCAGCAGCAGCAAGCACATCAGCAGCAACAACGGCCCTCGGCAGTCAAAAGCGGCCACAGGAGACGCGGCAGCCCCGGGCAGTGTTAGCGGATCGGTCGCTGCCGCTACCAGAGCCAGTGCTATACAGGTGCCGCTGCCTTTTCCACTTCTATCGCCGCCGGTCTCACTGAGTTGGTGCCGGTCTCACTGAGTTGGTGCCGGTCTCACTGAGTTGGTGCCGGTCTCACTGCCGTAGTTGGCGCCGGTCTCACTGAGTTGGTGCCGGTCTCACTGCCGTAGTTGGTGCCGGTCTCACTGAGTTGGTGCCGGTCTCACTGCCGTAGTTGGTGCCGGTCTCACTGAGTTGGTGCCGGTCTCACTGCCGTAGTTGGTGCCGGTCTCACTGAGTTGGTGCCG
Organism: Chirona hameri; assembly: GCA_036785665.1. Taxonomy (NCBI): domain Eukaryota; kingdom Metazoa; phylum Arthropoda; class Thecostraca; order Balanomorpha; family Balanidae; genus Chirona; species Chirona hameri. The sequence goes on from JAXIVJ010005928.1 coordinate 5,527, forward strand.
GTCTCACTGCCGTAGTTTGTGCCGGTCTCACTGCCGTAGCTGGTGCCGGTCTCACTGCCGTAGTTGGTGCCGGTCTCACTGCTGTAGTTGGTGCCGCTGCCGCCGGTGCTGTGGAGGCACCGCTGCCGGCGCTGCGTGAGATCCCCGCCTCGCTGTAGCCGGCGCCGATGCCGCTGCTGACCTCTGCCCAGCTGTGGCGGCTGGCGGCTCTGCTGGCCGCCTGCCTGCCGCTACTGACCGTCGCCACTCTACTGGCGCCGTACTCTGTGGGCGTGGCGCAGGGCTCGCTCCGCCCCCTGCTGCCCACCATCAGTGAGGCCGGCCTCTGCCCCCTCACCGCCCCGCTGTTCGGCTGGCTGGCCACCGCGGCCGCCGCCGCCGGCGCCGGCTGCACCATCAGCCTGTACACGCTGCTGGAGCGCCGCGGGGAACCCGCCCACTGGCGCCGCCTGGTGCTGGTGCTGGGCCTGGCCGGTGCTGGTGCCACCGCGCTGGCCGCCGGCGCCCCGCTGGACCGGTACCTGTCCGTGCACCTCTCGGCGGTGACCGTGCTGGGAGTGACCGGGGCAGGGATGTGCTCCCTGCTGGCGGTACTGACCCCGCCGAGCCAGCGCCGGCTGCGGCTGCTCCGCTGGACGCTGTTGTGCGTCGCAGCCTGTGTATTCGTGGCCTTCTGCTGCGCGCAGCTGGCGAAGCCTCCCGGGTACCGCGAGCTGCAGCTGCGGGCGGACAGAGCGTGTAACGTGACCGTGCTGGAGGAGCTGGGGTGGAGGCCGGGCACGAGGCTGTTCAGAATCCAGTTGGTGATCGCCGGCAGCGAGTGGTGCTGGCTGATCCTGCTCAGTGTGTTCGTGGCATCGTTCAGCGGCGAGCTGAGGCGGCAGTCTGAGGCGGAGAAGGACGAATACACACAGCTGGACTAGAGTTAGAGACCGGTGCAGTGACCGTGAGGGACCGGTGCAGTGACCGTGAGGGACCGGTGCAGTGACCGTGAGGGACCGGTGCAGTGACCGTGAGGGACCGGTGCAGTGACCGTGAGGGACCGGTGCAGATACCGTGAGGGACCGGTGCAGTGACCGTGAGGGACCGGCGCAGTGACCGTGAGGGACCGATGCAGTGACCGTGAGGGACCGGAGCAGTGACCGTGAGGGACAGGTGCAGTGACCGTGAGGGACCGGTGCAGTGACCGTGAGGGACAGGTACAGTGACCGTGAGGGACAGGTGCATATACCGTGAGGGACAGGTACAGTAACCGTGAGGGACAGGTGCAGTGACCGTGAGGGACAGGTGCAGTGACCGTGAGGGACCGGTGCAGTGACCGTGAGGGACCGGTGCAGTGACCGTGAGGGACCGGTGCAGTGAGGGACAGGTGCAGTGACCGTGAGGGACCGGTGCAGTGACCGTGAGGGACAAGTACAGTGACCGTGAGGGACCGGTGCAGATACCGTGAGGGACCGGTGCAGTGATCGTGAGGGACCGGTGCAGTGACCGTGAGGGACAGGTGCAGTGACCGTGAGGGACCGGTACAGTGACCGTGAGGGACAGGTGCAGTGACCGTGAGGGACAGGTGCATAGACCGTGAGGGACAGGTACAGTGACCGTGAGGGACAGGTGCAGTGACCGTGAGGGACCGGTGCAGTAACCGTGAGGGACAGGTGCAGTGACCGTGAGGGACCGGTGCAGTAACCGTGAGGGACAGGTGCAGTGACCGTGAGGGACAGGTGCAGAGACCGTGAGGGACAGGTACAGTGACCGTGAGGGACAGGTGCAGTGACCGTGATGGACATGTACAGAGACCGTGCGGGACAGGTGCAGTGACCGTGAGGGACCGGTGCAGTGACCGTGAGGGACAGGTGCAGTGACCGTGATGGACATGTACAGAGACCGTGCGGGACAGGTGCAGTGACCGTGAGGGACCGGTGCAGTGTCCGTGAGGGACCGGTGCAGTGACTGTGAGGGACAGGTGCAGTGACCGTGAGGGACCGGTGCAGTGACCGTGAGGGACAGGTACAGTGACCGTGAGGGACCGGTGCAGATACCGTGAGGGACCGGTGCAGTGACCGTGAGGGACCGGTGCAGTGACCGTGAGGGAGCGGTGCAGTGACCGTGAGGGGCAGGTGCAGTGACCGTGAGGGACATGTACAGTGACCGTGAGGGACATGTACAGTGACCGTGAGGGACATGTACAGTGACCGTGAGGGACCGGTGCAGTGACCGTGAGGGACATGTACAGTGACCGTGAGGGACATGTACAGTGACCGTGAGGGACATGTACAGTGACCGTGAGGGACATGTACAGTGACCGTGAGGGACATGTACAGTGACCGTGAGGGACATGTACAGTGACCGTGAGGGACATGTACAGTGACCGTGAGGGACATGTACAGTGACTGTGAGGGACATGTACAGTGACCGTGAGGGACATGTACAGTGACCGTGAGGGGCATGTACAGTGACCGTGAGGGACAGGTGCAGAGACCGTGAGGGACAGGTGCAGTGACCGTGAGGGACCGGCGCAGTGACCGTGAGGGACTGGTGCAGTGACCGTGAGGGACAGGTGCAGTGACCGTGAGGGACATGTACAGTGACCGTGAGGGACATGTACAGTGACCGTGAGGGACATGTACAGTGACCGTGAGGGACATGTACAGTGACCGTGAGGGGCATGTACAGTGACCGTGAGGGACAGGTGCAGTGACCGTGAGGGACATGTACAGTGACCGTGAGGGACAGGTGCAGTGACCGTGAGGGACCGGCGCAGTGACCGCGAGGGACAGGTGCAGTGACCTGAGAGACCGTTCAGCAGTGGACGAGACAGTGCGGAAGAACGGCTCAGTGTCTCCGTTACTTCAGAGTTCGGAACACTGCGGTTGGTGCTGATAATGTGGTCGAAACCACCCTCCCTCACGCCTCACAAAGCTTCCTTTGTAGTCTTTCTTTGATACTTGCGAACAAGTCGCGATGTTCTTGAAATATAGTTCAAACATTTGTGCAATTTATGGAGAGGGAGAGCGATTTTGCAGATTACCCGCAAAAGCTGGAACATAACTTGATAATTGAGATAGTACAAGTACACACTCATTATCCTATCCTTTCGACACTGGGATATATGTTGTGAAAATACGTAAGAATTAGCCAAGTTCAACAAATGAAGTATAATTTTCAGCCTGAGCTCCACATGTTCCAAATATCGGTACCCTGATTTATATGAATTCATTACATTTTGCAGCCCATTACTTTTCTCCGTTTATAGCCAAGCCATTTGAATTACTTACTACCCGACCCGAGGAAGGTAATCTCATAAGTATAAATTACATCTGCCGCTCAAAGAAAGAAAACCGTAAGCGCCACTCGCCTTATTTTACGCCAGAGCGGTTTTTAGGTTTTTGCAGACTACGCTTAAGCATATCACATAACACAGACCAAATTAGGCACCACAATGATCGTTTTTATACAAGCAGTCCACTGGTGCAACTTTTTCTTTAAAAAAAAATGTTTATTTGAAAACATATTGCTTATTCTTTTTTTTCCATGCCCCCAAAATCCATATTTGTCAAGACCAAAAATCGTATGTCACGACGAAATCTTGCGGATGGTGGTTACGCTCTATTTCCTGGTCACTAGAAGCAAAGAAAAGATGGCATATAAACGTAACCAAGTTACATACGTTTTTCCCTCGCTTCTATCCTAAGTTTTTTAGATTTACGACCAGACAAAAAGCGTAAGTGCCACATACGTTTTGGTTTTCCTTAGTCATTGTTACAAACTTTTAGACAAAGTGACGACACAATAGCCGTACCGTGTACAGCAATATTACAGAAATGAATGAAGCGGTGCGTGGTCGCCGGTCCCCAGTGAGAGGTCGCCGGTTCCTCCGAGCGGTGTGTGGACGTCGCTCCCTCTGAGCGGTGCGAGGTCGCCGGTCCCTCTGAGTGGTGCGTGGTGGCCGGTCCCTCCGAGCGGTGCGTGGTCGCCGGTTCCTCCGAGCGGTGTGTGGACGTCGCTCCCTCTGAGCGGTGCGAGGTCGCCGGTCCCTCTGAGTGGTGCGTGGTGGCCGGTCCCTCCGAGCGGTGCGTGGTCGCCGGTTCCTCCGAGCGGTGTGTGGACGTCGCTCCCTCTGAGCGGTGCGTGGTCGCCGGTCCCTCTGAGCGGTGCGTGGTCGCCGGTCCCTCCGAGCGGTGCGTGGTCGCCGGTCCCCAGTGCGAGGTCGCCGGTTCCTCCGAGCGGTGTGTGGACGTCGCTCCCTCCGAGCGGTGCGTGGTCGCCGGTCCCTCTGAGCGGTGCGTGGTCGCCGGTCCCTCCGAGCGGTGCGTGGTCGCCGGTCCCCAGTGCGAGGTCGCCGGTTCCTCCGAGCGGTGTGTGGACGTCGCTCCCTCTGAGCGGTGTGTGGTCGCCGGTCCCTCCGAGCGGTGCGTGGTTGCCGGTCCCTCCGAGTGGTGCGTGGTCGCCGGTTCCTCCGAGCGGTGCGTGGACGTCGCTCCCTCTGAGCGGTGCGTGGTTGCCGGGCCCTCTGAGCGGTGCGTGGTCGCCTGTCCCCAGTGCGAGGTCGCCGGTCCCTCCGAGCGGTGTGTGGTCCCCGGTGCGTGACCGCCCTCTGTCCCCGGTGCGTGACCGCCATCTGTCCCTGGTGCGTGACTGCCGTCTGTCCCCGGTGCGTGACCGCCCTCTGTTCCCAGTGCGTGACTGCCGTCTGTCTCCGGTGCGTGGCTGCCGTCTGTCCCCGGTGCGTGACTGCCGTCTGTCCCCGGTGCGTGACCGCCGTCTGTTCCCGGTGCGTGACTGCCGTCTGTCCCCGGTGCGTGACCGCCCTCTGTTCCCAGTGCGTGACTGCCGTCTGTCTCCGGTGCGTGGCTGCCGTCTGTCCCCGGTGCGTGACCGCCGTCTGTCCCCGGTGCGTGGCCGCCGTCTGTCCCCGGTGCGTGGCCGCCGCCGTGGCAACGTCTCTCGCTGATCCTCCCCTTGGTTGGAAAATAAACATACGTTTATTTATAAACCACATCGACTTAACATTCCGGGCAGAAATATCTCCAATGACCATGGATACAAGGCGTACGTGCCACGTATGGTTTTCTGCCACCGATAAATGAGGCACCACAAATAGTAGGTGGCGCTGATGATCAACTGCTACCAAGCGGACCGGCGGAGTATAGGGCGCATTGCTTACGGCGGAGTTTTGAAGGGGTTAGAGTGGTGCATATGTGTTCAAATTATACTAAATGTTGGTGTCTATGAGTGTATTCGAAACCTGAAAGCATGTCTCGCGGAGGTCAATCGTTTGACCTCGGGAGGTCAAAGAGTGCCCACGAGGTCAAATATCGGGTATCGCATAACTTTTTCCCTAAAGTACGTATCAAAGTCGTTTCAACGGCTAAATATTCCCACCAGCTTATAGACGGTGCACAATGAGTGATCTGATCGCCTCTGGTCACCGGTTGACCTCAGGACACAACATAGTTACCATTATGACCTATGTGAGAATGACGGGGTACCCCATAATTTTGTCCCAAAAAAATCACTTAGAGAACCCATTCTACTACCATCGCCTTCCCTTTATCCCACCGAAGGTGCACACCGCAATACTTGACCTATCCAGGTCACCGTTTGACCTCAGGTCACCTAGAAAGACGCTAATATCCATTTAACGAGCCGTCCAAATACTTTCGTTGTTTACCGGCCGATTGCGTTCAAACTTATACAACATGTTTATGTCTATTGAGTGTATTCGAACCCTGAAAGCATTTATCACTGAGGTCAATCGTTTGACCTCGGGAGGTCAAAGAGTGCATGCGATGTCAAATCTTGGATACCGCATAACTTTTTTCTTAAAGTACTTACCGAAGTCGTTTCAACGGTTAAATATTACCACCAGCCTATAGACGGTGCACAACTAAGACTTGACCCCTCCAGGTCACCGTTTGACCTCAGTTCACCTGGAAAGGCGCTAATATCGATTTAACGAGCCGTCCAAATACGCATTCGTTGTTTACCGACCGATTGTGTCCAAACTTACCTTCGGTGGGTTAAAGGGAAGGCGATGGTGGTAGAATGGTTTCTCTAAGTGATTTTTGGGAGATAAAATAACATGCGGTACACCGTCATTCTCCCATACAGACTGGTTATTGATTCACTTTTTTTGGAAGGATTCAGTCACGATTCATTTTGGAATATGAATGATTCAGTCACCGTTTGATTCATGGATAACCATTTTGAGAAATTATTATCTCCGATTCAAAGAATCCATTTTTTTGGATCAAATCACGTTTGACTCACCATTGAAATAGCATTGCACAGTCCGTTTGAGTCAATCAGCCTTGTTTCTACGCGGGTTTTGATTCAATCATGATTCATGAATAAAAACATCCGGTGATGAATCGATTCTTCTTTGACTCAAGGGATTTTGATTGCACTATTCCAATCGATTCAATCAGAGTCGAAGCAATAACCAGTCTGCTCCCATAGGCCATAATGGTAACTTATGTTGTGACCTGAGGTCAACCGGTGACAAGGGGCGGTCAGATCACTCGTTGTGAACCGTCCATAGGCTAGTGTGAATATTTAGCCGTTGAAACGACTTCGATAAGTACTTTAGGGAAAAAGTTATGCGGTACCCGATATTTGACCTCGCGGGCACTATATGACCTTCCGTGGTCAAACGATTACCTTCAGCGATACATGCTTTCAGGGTTCGAATACATTCATAGACAACATTTCGTATAAGTTTGAACACAATCGGCCAGTAAACAACGAATAGGTATTTGGACGGCTCGTTAAATAGATATTAACCCCTTTCCAGGTGATCTGAGGTCAAACGGTGACCTGGAGAGGTCAAGTCTTGCATTATACACATTCAGTTGGTTAAATAGAAGACGATGGTGGTGGAATGGGTTCTCTAGGTGATTTGGGGGGGGGGGGGGAAATATGCGGTACCCCGTCATTCTCCCATAGACCATAATGGTAACTTATGTTGTGACCTGATGTCAACCGGTGACCAGGGGCGGTCAGATCACTCGTGCACCGTCTATAGGCTGGTGTGAATATTTAGCCGTTGAAGCGACTTCGATAAGTACTTTAGGGAAAAAGTTATGCGATGCCCGATATTTGACATCGTGGGCACTCTTTGACCTCCCGAGGTCAAACGATTGACCTCAGCAAGAAATGCTTTCAGGTTTCGAATACACTCATAGACACCAACATTTGGTATAAGTTTGAACACCTCCGTACCACTGCGTCACATCGTACCACTCCCTTTAACCTGCGAGTCACTGGGGGGTAGCCCCCCCCCCTTAGGAATATTATGAATATCTCAGCAACCAATGCAGATATAAACGCCAAACTTTCAGTACCTTTCCGGGCATCATTTGTACACCTTTTGAGCAAAAATAAAGCAATTTAGTCAGATTTTTTTTCTCTCGAGATATAGTGAATTTAGTGACGTCACTAAACACGATTTTGACACCAAAATCAGCTAAACTTTACCAGGCCGTACAAATGCCGCATTTGAAGCAAAATGCAATCGAAAAGCGCTAAAAGTAGAAAATGGCAAGGGTTACAAACCAGTAATCTCGAAATTGCGAAACTTTTGCTTTTTTACCCCAAAAACTTCATTTTTGTTTAAATGCCCACAAAATAAATTTTTCAAAGATATTTTTTTTTTAAACTGAATATATGTCAGATAACTACATATGAGCAACTAACATACCACATTTTAAAATGATATCTTTTTTGACTAATATGGAATATAAAGTATGGGTAAATTATGACGTCATATTTTGAAATTGCGTTTGTTGGCTTTTATTGACCAGATACAGACAAATAAATGACAAAAAAACACTGTATGTTTTTTAAAGATAAAACTGATATAGAAACATGCTTTTGTCATTTCGATTTATCAATTTCAAATTTTGACCTTCAGTGACCTGAACTTGACCTGAACTTGACACTAACTTCGCGTAAATGAAGTCAGGTGGTAAAATGACTATCACTATCGAATTCTCCGCGTAAAACATCCATAAAACATGTGCTGCATGGCTTTCGTAGATATTTTGTGTGTAGTGACCTTTTGTGACCTGACCTTGACCTTGCTTAATCTTTTCCAACAATCTCACTTAAAGGAAATAGTTCACCTTCAACATGGGTTTTGAACTGAAATAGCAGTTTTGTAGCCCGTGTTGAGAAATCCTTATCTGGAACTGTTATTGGCTGAAAAGACTCCAGCCGAAGATATTTGACTTTTTGGCGAAGGAATACGGCGCATATATGATTTACCGTACCGTCTGAAAGTGCCAGCACTGCCATGGAGCATGCGCAGACCAATAACGCACACCATAAAATCAATAATTTACCACCTTCTGTCCTGAATTGGCGCGATGCACTATGTAGGACCATTTTTAAAAAGAAAAAAAGAAACTGTATTAAAAATATAATAAAATTGTGTTCTGAAAAATTTCCGAAGATGAACTATTTCCTTTAAAGGGATTATGCAGGTTTTTCCCAGAATAATTGCGTTATATAGTAAAACGTACTTATAAAGGTGGTAGAAGTCCCACGGTAGCCACATTTTTCTGGAAATGACCTCTTCTGCACGTAAGGACATTCCAAAGTGCGCGGTGATGCCACCGCGTATTTTCTGCAGGACCTGCTGAGGCAGAACCAGTCATCTCTTTTATGCTAATAAAAACACCTCACTTATGGCATATTTCCGGTAAAATAAGCAATATTTGAAAGAAAATAAACTTGTTTTGTTCCAACGACACCAGCAGTTACCTAATTTTCCCATACAATTCTATATTTTTCATGAATTTCATGCCAAAAAATTAATACGCCACCACCAAATTATCAACGCTAAAGGCCAGAGATAAGAAAACCACAACAACACAAAACCTCAACGAACAGTGTGTAGTAATACAAAGTCCCGTCAGTTTTGAATTGCATAATAATTTTGTGATCCAATGTAGGACTTGCAGATAATTGAAAACTCTAAAATTGATCTTAAGATAAAAGTGGTGGACAGTAGTGCCGATCAAGTACACGTTATCTGATACTAGTCTCGAAAAATGCCCAAGTTTTAACGCTGATAATTGCTGAAATAATGGACTAAATGAGCATTGAGGTCCCTGTTATATGTCTGAAACGTGTTTAAAGCTCATACAACTGCAAAGGAGTGCATTTACTTTCAGGACGGAAACCCGTATAATCCCTTTAAAGGGAAATAATGACCTTTTGATTTTGTTAGCAACAATTTCTTAGGCTACCGTTATGGTTTTAAAATTATTTTATTTAAATTTAAGAATTAAATACAATTATTCCCAAATTCAAAGTTGCAAGTTCGGAAAAAATACAAAACAAGTACCTTGTGTACTTCATGAAGGTCATTGACAAATTCGTCCTTCCCTACCATTGTTTACATCGAGTGCGGCATTTTTGGAGGCTCTGTGACGTTTCCGATCAAACTGAGCGCTGCTCGGACACACGCTAGTAGCGCTAGTAGCGCTTTCGTTCTCCATGGCAACCAGGCGTCAGCCAATCAAAAGCCAGAAAGGGAAACGTTCTGGCTTTTCATTGGCTCACGCCTGGTTGCCAAGGAGAACGAAAGCGCTACTAGCGTGCGTTCGAGCAGCGCTCTGATCCGTGAAGCAATCCGTGAAGCATCCGTGATGCATGACTGACTGATCAGTATAAGTCATGAATAACAACAACATGCAAACTATACCAACTCGAATAAAATAAGGGCGGAATGAATTGAACCCCAGGCAAGCTAGTATTCGCAAAGCACTCGGCACTGCGCCACAATAGCAAAAGGTGAGGGAAATGCATATTGGATACAATATTATTACGTCACAAGCTTCTGAAGTGTCAACTACTATGAAATACAGTGATAAAATACCTTTAATAATTATTAACAAGAAAATTCAAACTTAAAAACAATAATTTGAATAAGTCTTTAATTAGCTTTCAACTCAAAATCAGATATATTTTGCAATGCTACACAAGAATGGCACCAGTGACGTCATTAACAAAGCCTGCTACGGGACTTGGGTATACTAATCAGGAACAACTCGCCACAATGGTTAAGTGCGCCGAGAAGCATGACAATGACTTTTTAAACAAATCGCCGACGCTAAATAGGTCGCCGTCGATGTGCATCGATGAGCTTCCGATTTAATTGCCAGTTTTGTGTTATTGTTTGTTAGTTTTTTGGGGAAAAAAATATTTTTCATGATAATATAAAGCATAGTGTTATAACAGCCACAGACAAATAATAAAATACTCCTAATGTTGAAAACAAATGAATAGATTTTCAAAAATTGAGGGTTGCAACCACTAACTATGCCGCCGTTGATGTGCATCGATGAGCTTCCGATTTTATTGGCACTTTTTCCAATCGCTGTTAGTTTTAGAAGATCGCCGGGCATATAATCACAACAAGCAGAACGCACAATATATTTTCCACTCCATTGCGTAAAAAAACAATACGGGAAAAGCCCGCAGTTCGATGAGGACCAAAAGTACTTGCAAGTACCGCAGGGGCGGATCCAGGCAAACATTTCGGGGGGGGCACATCAGACGTGAAGAGGCCCTCGAGCTGAAAAGGGCCCCCAACGTTTTTGCAGGTTTGAAAGGGCCTCCAGTCGCTCTGAGAGAGTATTTTCAGGTATGAGAAAGCCCTTAACAAGCCTAAGAGGGCCTCGTCAGGCCTGAAAGAGTTCCATACCAGTCTGAGAAGGCCCTTAATAGGCCTGAGAGGGCCTGATATTTCTGCGTGTATTTAAGCCTTTGCAGCATTTGTAATGTGGATTTTCATGTTACAGTAGGTACTTGTTATTTAGCGCCGCCAAGCGGCGATTTTTTACGGGTTTCCCTGATAAAACCCAGAAATATAGGCGATGGGCCTTATAGATCATAAGAAGCTAAAAATGTTATTCATTCAATTCAGCGTTACGACGAACCGAAGACGATGACGATGACTTCGTTATGATGATGGCCACCGATGTGATGCAGCGAAGCGGCGTGAAAATGTGAATTTTAGGTCGTGGAAAACGAAATTTTAATATTGGAACCAGACCAGTGGAGACCAGTGGAGCCACGCCTCAGGTAACCCCTTTTTCCTGGTTGCACATCTCGGTATGATGAAAAATATTGAAATGAAGGTAGTTTCTCATATACATTAACTAGCCTCGGATAGTAAGTCACGATGACCGGTGGCAGTCAGCGCTCAATAGCACACATGATAATCATAACTATGCATATGTACCGAACTGTAACAAACAACTGGTAACAGTGCAAATGGTTTGAAAGCAGCAAGAGGCAGAACGACTTTTCCGCGCATAAATGGTCCCTGTGGATCTGGAAGAGCTTGAGGGTGGATGGCTTTGGGAGCTGGTCATGGCCTGGTCCCCAGTATTAGCTCTTCAGTGTCCAGCAAGTTGGGCATCGCTCCAGCTTCCGCGGGTGCCGATGTCCGCGTCATTGCGTCCGCGTCGCCTTTTTCGGAACTCGGCAGACTAGCTAAGCATGCACTGACGGATCCAGCCGTCGGTTTTTTTGGGGGTGGGGGTGGGGGCAAATCGGTGGGAGGCACTGGCAGATCCAGCCTCTCTCCGTGGGGGGGGGGGGTCTTTTTGTGGCAAAAAGGTACCCCCATTTTTCTCCCTCCGCATATTTGGGCCGTTCACCTTATTTTGGTATTCAAGCCTAAGAAATTCACCTTTCAAACTCACAACAAATTATTTTGTGGATTTTTTTCCCCGAAATTTTTTTTCCCCATTTCTTGGTTACAAAACTCACAATTTCGGATATCCGAGATAGCCATGTTGAAGAGAATGTCATTTCCTTTCTTTTGACGTTTTTTTATTTGCAATTTGCTTCAAAACTCTACGCTTTGTCCAACATTTATAGTTTTTCCACCAAAAATGGCATGGCATGACGTTATTAAAACGTCATTATCTCCCAAAATGCTACATCAATGTAATTGAAAGTTGGTGAGAATACTTAGACTTGATGCAGGATAAGGTACTGAAAGTTTCACGTTGATACCTATCACAGTTTCTAGGTTATTGAGAAAATCCGGGAGGGGGCAGATACTTCCAATAAGGTTTGAGCTAGAAGTACCTATATCAAACTTGGTACCTACCTATAGTTTGTTTTATTTTGATTGCACAATTGCCATTGGGAACTTCGTGAGAATCACACGTGAATTGTGTACACACCGCTGTCACGCGTCCCGAAAAGTTATTTTCACAAAAGCAATGCGTCATTTTTGACAAACATTTGCGCCGAAATAGAGTGTAGATTGGATTCCAAATTGATACCATATGCAGTGTGCTTCCTATATGTAAAAAAAAAACGTTTGTTCGAGCTTCAATTCCGGCTAGCAGCTTGCTGGCCGCTATTTTCTCGTCCAGTTGAGCTTTTTAAGCACTGATTTGATGGTAAGTGTAGGCGTGCCCAAGGGGTGGGGCCCACGGGGCAATTGCCCCCCCCGCCCCCCTGAAGGTCCGTACGTGCCCTCTTGGCCGTATGTGCCCCTTTGGAAATAGGTCCCGAAGGTCCCTATTTCCAAAGATGCTTCAAAGATTAATGATTTTTTAAGGGGTAAATGTTGAAATTATGCCCCTCTAAAAATATAGTGGGCCAAATCCGGTGATTTGTTTTGGTTGGGTTACCTTATGCTCCCCTGATAAAAATTACTCACTCCTGGGGTGAATCCTGGGTACACTACTGGTAAGAGCCGTGTTTCCCAAACAAAAATCCAGTTTTCACTGTGTATAGTTGGATTTTGACTGGTGCGAAGTCAATTTTTACGAACAATTGTCAACGTTTTTTTTTTTGTTAGGGGGAAGACATGTTGCCCCCCCCCCTTCCAGGTTTTTTGGGGGCCATGGCCTGGTTGCCCCCCCCCCCCCCCTGGATCCGCCAGTGTAAACATGTATCCCGCTTGAAAGTTAATATTTTATGAAGCGAGTGGGACCTGGGGGCTGGGGCCAGCAATTACCACCAAGGAGAGCCTCTGCCAGACATTTAATACAATGAATTTTCGCATTTTCCAAATTTGAATAAGCAATTGCGAAACTTGTGTTATGCCGCGAAGCGGCGCGAAATTTTTCAGTTTTAAACTGAGGATAGTTGGATTTTGACTGTTGCAAAGGCAAGTTTTACGATAAATTGTTAACTTTCCTCGAAAAAGTGTGTGAAGGCGGGGTAGACCCCCGCCTTCTGAGAGTGGGAGTCCGGACCCCCCTCCCCCGTCGGCGACGCTCCTGGCCCTATGCCAGTCGTGTAGGGCCCTTGCAAGACTTGAGAGCGACATATGCTGGTCTGGAGGATCATCGGTAGGTCTGAAAGGGCCCTCGGTCGTTCTGAAAGGGTCCTGTGCCGGTGCGAGAGCGCCCTAAGGTCGGTAAAAAGGTACCTCAGTCTCTTTGAGAGTACTATCGGTGGGCCTGAGAGGGCCCTTTCTAAGTCTGAGAGGGTCATTGCCAGACTTGGATGGCCATCCGTCCGTTTGAGAGGGCCATTGTCAGGCCTGAGAGGGCTCCGACCAGGCCTCTGGCTCAGGCGGGCCCAAATGGCTCGCCTGGTGTCCGGTATATGGCCCTCTGTCGCCTAGTAAGGGCCCTCTCAGACTGGCTTAGGGCCATCTGAGGCCTGGCAAGAGTCCTCTCAAACAGACACAGGCCCATTTCAAGCCCGACAAGGGCCATCTTTGACTAATGTAGGAACCAGTCAGGACTGGGACTGGTCCTCTCAAACCAACGTATGGTCCCTCTAAGGCTTTGTCAGGCCATCTTAAGCGGGCCGAGAACCCTCTCAGGTCCGGATAAGACCCTCGCAAACCACCCCAGGGCCCTCTCAGAACTAGCAAAGGCCCTCTCCGACAGGCGTAGGGTTTTATCAGACCCAGCGAGGGCATATTGAGACCTGACAAGGACACTCTCAGGCCGACGTAGGGCCCAGGCACGTATCCAGTATTTCGCCCAGGGGTGGGGTGGGGGGGGGGGGCGCCTCGAATGGGTCCCCTTCCCGAGCGTTGAAAGGGCCCAATTCCCGATCATTGCAAGGGCCTAGCAGACCCTCTGACCTCCACATGGGCCCTTTGAAATTCCCAGGGGCCCTCTGGTCTGTCCAGGAGCCCTCAAGCCCTCCAGCCTTCTAAGGGGCCCTTCCGACCTGGCAAGGGACTGTGCTGGCTGCTTTGTCGCCCTGCCGACATGCTAAGGGGCCCTCCGACTTGGCCTTGGGCCCCTCCGTGCTGGCTAGGGGCACATTCGGCATGTTCAGGGGCCCTTTCGGTCTGGTCAAAGGCCCTCTGACCTGCACAGGGACCCTTTCAACTTCTCAGGGGCTCTCTGGGTCTGTCCAGGGGCACTCCAGCCTGCTCAGGGACCCTTTCGACCTGGTAAGGAATTGCGCTGGCTGCTTTGTCGCCCTGCCGACATGCTCAGGGGCCCCTCCGACCTGCTCAGGGGCCCCGACCTGCCCAGGGGCCCCTCTGTGCTGGCTAGGGGCCATTCGGCATGTTCAGGGCTCTTCTGACTCGCCCAGGGGCCCTTTTGGTCTTGTCAGGGGCCCTCTGACCTGTACAGGGGCCCTTTGAACGTGTATGGGGCCCTCTGGTCTTTCGGAGGGCCCCTGTTGGCCCTTAAGGGCCTCTGAAGTGCTCTAAACTCTCTAAATACCACTTTGCGTGGTTTCCAGACTCTTAGAGAGCCCATGATAACGCGCTTCGCGCGGTCTCGTCGGCCCTTTTCGGCGCGCTGCGCGCGCCGAAAAGGGCCCTCCTCAGATGTTTCGGGGGGGGGGGGGCACGTGCCCCCTGTGCCCCCCCCCCCTGGATCCGCCCCTGAAGTACCGGTTGTTAAAAGTGTGGAACGCTTATCAACTTTAAAGGAAATAGTTCACCTTGGAATTTTTTTACCCAACACGATTTGATTATATTTTGTAATACAATTTATTTTTATATTGTCAAAAATGGCCTTATATCGCGCCGATTCAGGACAGAAGGCCGTACATTTGTATAGTTTATCAAAACTATATGCATACTCTCCGAGTCAGAGTCCTGACGTCACGCGAATGTAAACAATGGTTCAGCCAATCAGATTCGAAAGTAGTCGCGTAAAGATAGACTCGCATTGGAGATGTGCCAACCGGTGGCCGGCGATCGCTTGCTAGCACCAGCTGCAAGCTGATTGGCTGATGGTATAGCCTCTGCCCGGGCTAAAACCAGTACAACATTCTTTCGCCAGCACCGCATTCCTTCGCCAAAAACTCAAATATATTCGGCTGGAGAGTCTTTTCAGTGAAGACAACTTGCAGATAGGGGTTTCCCAACACGGGCTACAAAGCTGATATCTCAGTTTAAAACTAATGTTGAAGGTGAACTATTTCCTTTAACTTGAAATATCTCTCGGTAGGAAAGTTTTCATGCAAAATGTGATGAATTTACAATATATTTTGGTCTCGTCTGGCGATTTCAAGTGCTAACTCCATTTTTGTGGAAAAAGGTCATTATTTCCCTTTAAGCTCATGTGGGATATGTATCATACCCTTGACAACACTTTGGGTGATTATAGGCGCAATCGAAGGCCATGAATGGCAAGTATTGTACATAAACTCAAATACCTCGATTTTGACGTTTGACTTGACCGTGACCTGACATGTGACCTTAATTTGAAATTTTAAGTGCGGGTTAGGTTCATCTCATTGAACGCTTTCGATTGCTGCCTTGCGCGTCCCGCTGCGATCATTGGTTCGGAAGATACCAGGGGGGCTACCTCCCCCCCCCCCCCCCCCCCCAGTGAGTCGTGTTACAGAATATACCCCAGTGACTGCCGGATTAAAGGAAATAGTTCACCTTCAACATGGGTTTTGAACTGAAATAGCAGTTTTGTAGCCCGTGTTGAGAAATCCTTATCTGGAACTTTCCTTGGCTGAAAAGACTCTCCAGCCGAAGATATTTGACTTTTTGGCGAAGGAATACGGCGCATATATGATGTACCGTACCGTCTGAAAGTGCCATGGAGCACTTTCACTGCCATGGAGCATGCGCAGACCAATAACGCACACCATAAAATCAATAATTTACAACCTTCTGTCCTGAATTAGCGCGATGTAGGACCATTTTTAAAAAGAAAAAAGAAGAAACTGTATTAAAAAATCTAATAAAATCGTGTTCTGAAAAAATTCCGAAGGTAACAAACGTTCGGAATGTGGAATTAAAGGGATATTGCCACCTCCGGAGGATTTCTAAAAAGCAACTTAAAGGAAATAGTTCACCTTCGGAATTTTTTTCAGAACACGATTTTATTATATTTTTTAATAGTTTCTTTTTTTCTTTTTAAAAATGGTCCTACATCGCGCCAATTCAAGACAGAAGGTGGTAAATTATTGATTTTATGGTGTGCGTTATTGGTCTGCGCATGTTCCATGGCAGTGCTGGCACTTTCAGACGGTACGGTACATCATATATGCGCCGTATTCCTTCGCCAAAAAGTAAAATATCTTCGGCTGGAGAGTCTTTTCAGCCAAGACAAGTTCCAGATAAGGATTTCTCAACACGAGCTACAAAACTGCTATTTCAGTTCAAAACCCATGTTGAAGGTGAACTATTTATTTCCTTTAAAGGAAATAGTTCACCTTCAACATGGGATTTTGAACTGAAATAGCAGTTTTGTAGCCCGTGTTGAGAAATCCTTATCTGCAACTTCTCTTGGCTGAAAAGGCTCTCCAGCCGAAGATATTTGAATTTTTGGCGAAGGAATGCGGCGCATATATGATATACCGTACCGTCTGAGAGTGCCAGCACTGGTCTGAGCATGCGCAGACCAATAACGCCCACTATAACATTAATAATTTACGACCTTCTGTCCTGAATTAGCGCGATGTAGGATCATTTTTGAAAAGAAAAAAAAGAAACTGTATTAAAAAATATAATAAAATCGTGTTCTGAAAAATTTCCGAAGGTGAACACTTTTTATGCGAATGGTGGGGATCAACAATCATGTATGCTCAAACTCAAACTTGCTCCTGCAGCACCTAAAGCAGTGTATCGGCAAAACATTTTATATTTATTTCTGACTCCAAAACGTTGGTCCCAGCTGTGCTCAGTACTAGATTCATGATGGCCGCTCTCATCCAGTTTGGCTGTGGTATTGGCGCCCGCCCAAAGCCGAAGCGTACGAATTCGCCGAGACTTGACCTTGCAAAGTCTATCTGTGTTATAAAGTATAGGTCACAACTCATACGGTCTCAAAGTCGAGCCATATAAATTTTTCCTGATTTATTAGGAAAGAGGCTAAGGTTGTTGCAAATATAATTAACTGCATATGCTTTTTAATTGTAAAGTGCACTGACGGAATGGTGATGTTGAGTTTGCAACATTCAAAAGAAAATAGCAGTCCGCAAAGAAGTGATTATAAATAGTGATGTGGCAACTCCAATTTTACGAATGCTTGGCAAGCATGAGTGGTGCAATTTTTTTTTATCTAATGGGGAGAGTTTAGGGAACCAAATTTTGCAGGTGAAATCGGACACGCTTAATCGACCGATACACACCAAAAACTCCATATTGGCCTGCGAGGTGGCAATGTCCCTTTAAAGCGTATCTGCACTTTTATTGATGGTGACCATGGAAGAGAAGCGTATCTTCACCATACGTTTTTCCTCCGTTGTTGCATAAAGCGGCATCTTGTCAAATCACGGCTCTAAATAAGCGCGAGTGCGGACTTATGGCTATTGAGTGGTCACTGCCGAGTTTTCGTTGGACATAAGTCTTTTCGCTGGAGATACATCGCTCTTCCTTGGGTCATACAATTTTCCGGATGTACATCCGTCTTTTGGGAAAATGTTTTTGCAATCACTTTTTTGCAAATTTGTATAGGTATTTTTGGTTAGAAAATTCCGATGTTGCTGGACATGATGAATCGAATGACACCAATAACTCAATTTCGCCCAAAGTGGCGCTTACGGTTTTCTTCCTTTGGACGGCAGACATGGTATTGACCCCGATCGATGCTAGCCAGTGTCTCGCAATCTTCCGAGGGGCAACCGTGGGGCCACCGTGGGTTGTGGATCGGCAAGGCTGCTGCAGTGTGCTTCTCGGCTCGGGATGCTACCAGCAGCTGGTCACGGTCCGGCAGCTGGTCACGATCCGGCAGCTGGCCACGATCCGACAGCTGGTCACGAGCGACCACATCACGAAGTGAAACTTCTTGATCACAGCCCTTCCGTAGCTCATCAAAAGGATGCCACCTGCATGTCACACGTCTAGTTTGCCACCACTAGTACTATACGTTCTGCACATGAATATCTTGTATTTACACACACAATGGTAATTACACGTGAATAATGGCACGCCAGGGCCGTGCTCATCCGACCTGCAGGCGGTCTGTCGAAGTTGGTTCATGGGTCCCACGGGGCGACACGTGGTAGACTGGGGTGGTGCCGCCCGGCCACGCGTATAAAACAAACACTAGATCCCGGCACACCCCGCCACCGACCGGTGCACCCGACCGGACCCGACCGGACCCGACACACGCCGACACCCCGCCTGCCCCGGCTGAGCAGGGGGAGACACTGGCAGGGGCCGCGAGGGCAGCCGGCGAGGTCAGGGGTCTGACGGCAGGCTCAGCGGCGGGAGGGGCCGGCAGGGGGCGTATCACAAAGGCGGCTGGACGGCGCGCCCGCCAGCGGCTCATTCTTGACCAGACCGTTCTTCTTGGCCTGGATCTCGTAGATGAGCAGACGCCACATCTTGACCACAAACACGTCCGCCTCCTCGTCCAGCACCTGCAGACCGGACAGACTCCCGAGTCAGACTCCGACTCCGACACAGACACAGACTGAGACTCAAGTGACAGACTCAGAAACAGACACAGACCCAAGAGCCGGGACACAGACAGACTCAGTGACAGACTCAGAAACAGACACAGACCAAGAGTCGGGACACCAACACAGACTGAGACTCAGAAACAGACACAGACCAATAGTCGGGACTCAGACATAGACTCAGACAGACTACAAACTCACACCTAAACCGAGACAGAGACTCAGACCCACTCGGACACCGGGCCAGACAGCGGGAGCAGCCTGCCAGATGCTGGCAGGCGAACCATGTTCAAACTTACAAATCACATGACATTTGCCTAATGTATGGCCAGTAGACTCGAAGATGATCCATGTGGCTTACGGGCGCCGCAACTGACGAAATAAAATGTCATCCATGAACAGCTGACTCCAACTCTGCTAGCTCTGTTAGACATCTACCGCAAACCCATACGCAACCCTGCTGATAATTGCTCCATGACATGTCTCCAGCGCCAATGTCTGCATCTATAGCCGTACCCAGGCTCGTCTACGCAACAAGTTTTGCTTTGCGTCTGATTCTAGAAGACAATTCCAAGGAAATACCCGGTTAACTTGATAACAAAATATTGATCATGCTTCCCATCCCAAAGTTCCAGTGATCTCCAGTGCATATCGTATCGACCCATCCTATCTCCAGCTGCCGGCTACGGAACCACGTTCGTTCCACCTTCATCGGGACCACGTTCGTTCCACCTTCATAAACATCTTAGTACTAGGATGGAGACTTCTCCTCCCCCTCTTACCGTTTGCACGTCGTCCAGTATGGCCTGCGGCGTGCTGCCAACCAGTATCTTTGAGCAGATGAAGTCCACCAGAACCGGCTCCGGCTCGCCGATGTACTCGGCGATCTTCTTGTGGATCCAGGGCCGTATCCGCCGCTCCATCAGTGTCTGACGTCACACACGGAGTGACGTCACATACGGAGCGGGGAGATGACGTCACACACACCCGGATGGAAAGGTCTGCTGTCGGATGCGTGTATGGGGGAAGGGAGTGGAGATGAAGGGAAGGAAGAGAGTGATGAGGGGGCAGCCAGTCGTCACCTTCACCCACCATCACACATAACACGGATGTTTTGACGAGGCCCTTGAGCTTTGCGTACCTGTCAATTTTTGGATTGCAACATTTACATACCAATCGCATACGGACAAAATCGCATTACCCCCCCCCCCCCCGATAGAGCGACCACACTTTCACGTCCCCCCCCCCTCATCTGGCGGCGTCCTGCGAGTGGTACTCACATTATCGACGGCGTCCCAGTCGACCGTGTAGCTGAAGAGCTCCTCCTCATCTGGCGGCGTCCTGCGAGTGGTACTCACATTATCGACGGCGTCCCAGTCGACCGTGTAGCTGAAGAGCTCCTCCTCATCTGGCGGCGTCCTGCGAGTGGCACTCACATTATCGACGGCGTCCCAGTCGACCGTGTAGCTGAAGAGCTCCTCCTTGCCGGTGGGGATCTTCTCGATCAGCGACTTGACCGCCCGCTTCTTCTCCTCCTTCTTCTTTGAATCGTCGTCGTGATCTGCGCGTGCAGAGGAGAGGGAGAAGGGCAGTGTGAGCCGGGGTACAGAGGCCACGGCACGGGGCAGGGAGGGACGGAGAGACGGACACTGGAGAGACTGGACTGCTACGACACGCCATCTACATATGGGCGGGGCAGTCGACAGACAGACAAGACAGGGAGGGACGGAGAGACGGACACTGGAGAGACTGGACTGCTACGACACGCCATCTACATATGGGCGGGGCAGTCGACAGACAGACAAGACAGGGAGGGACGGAGAGACTGGACTGCTACGACACGCCATCTACATATGGGCGGGGCAGTCGACAGACAGACAAGACAGGGAGGGACGGAGAGACGGACACTGGAGAGACTAGACTGCTACGACACGCCATCTACATATGGGCGGGGCAGTCGACAGACAGACAAGACAGGGAGGGACGGAGAGACGGACACTGGAGAGACTGGACTGCTACGACACGCCATCTACATATGGGCGGGGCAGTCGACAGACAGACAAGACAGGGAGGGACGGAGAGACGGACACTGGAGAGACTGGACTGCTACGACACGCCATCTACATATGGGCGGGGCAGTCGACAGACAGACAAGACAGGAAAGGACGGAGAGACGGACACTGGAGAGACTGGACTGCTACGACACGCCATCTACATATGGGCGGGGCAGTCGACAGACAGACAAGACAGGAAAGGACGGAGAGACGGACACTGGAGAGACTGGACTGCTACGACACGCCATCTACATATGGGCGGGGCAGTCGACAGACAGACAAGACAGGAAAGGACGGAGAGACGGACACTGGAGAGACTGGACTGCTACGACACGCCATCTACATATGGGCGGGGCAGTCGACAGACAGACAAGACAGGGAGGGACGGAGAGACGGACACTGGAGAGACTGGACTGCTACGACACGCCATCTACATATGGGCGGGGCAGTCGACAGACAGACAAGACAGGGAGGGACGGAGAGACGGACACTGGAGAGACTGGACTGCTACGACACGCCATCTACATATGGGCGGGGCAGTCGACAGACAGACAAGACAGGAAAGGACGGAGAGACGGACACTGGAGAGACTGGACTGCTACGACACGCCATCTACATATGGGCGGGGCAGTCGACAGACAGACAAGACAGGGAGGGACGGAGAGACGGACACTGGAGAGACTGGACTGCTACGACACGCCATCTACATATGGGCGGGGCAGTCGACAGACAGACAAGACAGGGAGGGACGGAGAGACGGACACTGGAGAGACTGGACTGCTACGACACGCCATCTACATATGGACGGGGCAGTCGACAGACAGACAAGACAGGAAAGGACGGAGAGACGGACACTGGAGAGACTGGACTGCTACGACACGCCATCTACATATGGGCGGGGCAGTCGACAGACAGACAAGACAGGAAAGGACGGAGAGACGGACACTGGAGAGACTGGACTGCTACGACACGCCATCTTCATATGGGCGGGGCAGTCGACAGACAGACAAGACAGGGAGGGACGGAGAGACGGACACTGGAGACTGGACTGCTACGACACGCCATCTACATATGGGCGGGGCAGTCGACAGACAGACAAGACAGGGAGGGACGGAGAGACGGACACTGGAGAGACTGGACTGCTACGACACGCCATCTACATATGGGCGGGGCAGTCGACAGACAGACAGTGTGTGAGTGTGCGTGTGTGCGCGTGCACAGCGTTTTACTCTTGTTTGATGGATGGAACAGATATGGCTTGATACAGATGATAGTAAATGAAAGTCGCGATAAAACCCTTCCCTGTCCCGCCACCCGGCGGACCTACCTAGCGGCACCAGCTTCCGCTTCTTCTTCTGGTGACCGTCGTCATCGTCCTGGTTAAACACATCCTTCACGTCCAACTTCTTCTTCTTCCCAGCGCCCGACGGGGGCTGGGCGTTGGCGGCAGCCTCCTCCAGCGGTCCAGCCGGCGACAGAGGGGTGGCCGGACCGGGAGGAGATCCATCTGCTGACCGCGGCATAGATTCTACAGACACACACACACACACACAAAGGTCAATACGTGCATCCGCATGTACGTACCAAATACACCAACATTTACATACAAATGCACCCAGAATGGCGAGGCGACCGGCAGGCAGGTGAATAGGACCGTCACACATCACGACTCCATGAAGATTCCTTTGGAACTTGTGATGCTGTGCCTCACAGTAAGTGAAGTGAATAGAGCAATGCGCTGGTGTAACGATACAACATCGGCGTGTGGTCACTAGATGTGATCTTAAGACACAAATGACAGCGTGCGAAAAATTATTTAACAGCGAAGAATGATGATGGCATACTAAACTGACTTGTGAACACCCAACAGCAGGCGACGCAACAGCGATCATAACATCAGCTCAACATTCACCAAAATGGGCGCCGTATAACCTAGGAGTTGCCGCGCCCTAAAGCCCAGAATCAAACCACCATTTACGCAAACTACCCGTAACACCAACACACGGTCGGCGCCTATCTCAGCTGAGCCGCTGCCCCTCTAAACTGACCTGCGCGGCTGGAGCCGGGCGGGCTGCACTGGTCCATCAGACTGTCCTCGGCTGGAGCCGGGGACAGCTGAGCCGCTGCCCCCTCTAACTGACCTGCGCGGCTGGAGCCGGGCGGGCTGCACTGGTCCATCAGACTGTCCTCGGCTGGCGGCGGCGGGGACGGCGAGCGGCCGCCGTCGCTCGACTCGACCTGCTGCACCGGCGGCGAGGGGGGCGCCCGCGCCGGGGCCGGAGGCGGACTGCCGCTCAGCTCCACCACCGGCGGCGAGGGCGCCCGCTCCGGCTTCACGCGCAGCTTCGGCCGGTACTGCTCCTCACGCTCGGCACGTTGCTGAAGGGCGGAGAGCAGTCAGGCGGGGGAGGGCAATGGCGCCGATGGTTGACAAATGAAGGTGCTCGTCGCAAAATGGCTCGGGGGAATCTCAAGGATTAAAATGTCTATACTGAGAGAAGTATGCATCGAACACCGCAACAAGTGAACGGGAAGACCAAGGACTACCAGACAATCAGTTTGTCATAATACAGGATGAGTGGCACAATATCGAAAGATTAAGCTGTAAGAAATACAAAAAATATCAACACAGCCACAGTCCACGAGTCACTGGCCTCGTGACGAGTACACCCCGACTATGCAGATTCTCGTCCTCCATCCCACCAGCTCTCCTCTGACTCAGCCGTTCATACTCGGCGCTGGGGTCGTCGTGTCCCTCTCCTCTGACTCAGCCGTTCATACTCGGCGCTGGGGTCGTGTCCCTCCCCTCTGACTCACCCGTTCATACTCGGCGCTGGGGTCGTGTCCCTCTCCTCTGACTCACCCGTTCATATTCGGCGCTGGGGTCGTTGTGTCCCTCTGTCTGTATGCGCTGCCGCAGCTCTTCCAGCTCCTCCCGCTCGCGCTGCTTGTCACGGGTGTCCTCCTCGGCCTCCCGCTCCCGGGCGGCCAGACGCCGCTGCAGCTCGCGGCCCTTGTAGTACTTGGCATCGTCCTTCTCGTCGTCATAGTCCTCGAGGAACTCCTTGAGCTTCTTGGCCTCGCGTTGCGCCTCGTGCTCGCGTTGCTTCTCCCGCTCGGCCTCCTTTTTGACGTCACGCTGTCGTTTCAGTTCGCGTGTCTCCCAGTTACGGAGACGCTCCTGGGGAGATGAGCAGAGGCGGGCGTGAGAACGGAGACGCTCCTGGGGAGATGAGCAGAGAGGCGGGCGTGAGAACGGAGACGCTCCTGGGGAGATGGGCGTGAGAACGGAGACGCTCCTGGGGAGATGGGCGTGAGAACGGAGACGCTCCTGGGGAGATGGGCGTGAGAACGGAGACGCTCCTGGGGAGATGGGCGTGAGAACGGAGACGCTCCTGGGGAGATGGGCGTGAGAACGGAGACGCTCCTGGGGAGATGGGCGTGAGAACGGAGACGCTCCTGGGGAGATGAGCAGAGGCGGGTGTGATAATCCAGCAAACCGACATACGGCACAGGGCAGACGGCACATGGCAGACGGACAGGGCAGACGGCACAGGGCAGACGGACAGGGCAGACGGCACAGGGCAGACGGCACAGGGCAGACGGACAGGGCAGACGGCACAGGGCAGACGGCACAGGGCAGACGGCACAGGGCAGACGGCACAGGGCAGACGGCACAGGGCAGACGGCACATGGCAGACGGCACAGGGCAGACGGCACAGGGCAGACGGCACAGGGCAGACGGCACAGGGTAGACGGCACAGGGCAGACGGCACAGGGCAGACGGCACAGGGCAGACGGCACAGGGCAGACGGCACAGGGCAGACGGCACAGGGCAGACGGCACAGGGCAGACGGCACAGGGCAGACGGCACAGGGCAGACGGCACAGGGCAGACGGCACAGGGCAGACGGCACAGGGCAGATGGTACAGGGCAGACGATACAGGGCAGACGGCACATGGCAGACGGCACAGGGCAGGACGATGTTTGAATGAGGGTTAACCTTGGCCTGGGGCTCAGGAGGATGGCATCTGCAAAGATCGCTGGATACCATGGTTACTGAAGCCACATCAGAATCGGATAGATGATTGGTAAGGTGAACACGCTACATGTGAGTGGAAAGAAGAAGAAAGAAGTGGATGACTTTCTACACGCTTATCATTCCCTTCTCTCATGGACGAGGAGTTCATGGAATAAAATATGAAGATTAGGATAGCATACCTGATAGGCGGCCTCCTTCTCGCGGGCCTTGCGGTCGAGTTTCTTCCTCTCCTTGGCCTCTTCCTCCTCCTCCTTCTCCCGTTTGATGTCCCGCTCCGACTTTCGCGGAGGCGCCTCCTCGTCACGCTCCCGTTCACGTTCACGTGACCTGGCGACAGGTCAGCACGCCCGGTAAAGAACAGTACACGCAGTATCGTACATATGTCCCCCGGGCCCAGGAACGGGGAGGAACCTTCCTCCCAGTAACCAGGGCTGGCGGCAGGAAGTTACATCCCGGGCCCAGGAACGGAGAGGAACCTTCCTCCCGGTAACCAGGGCTGGCGGCAGGAAGTTACATCCCGGGCCCAGGAACGGAGAGGAACCTTCCTCCCGGTAACCAGGGCTGGCGGCAGGAAGTTACATCCCCGGGCCCAGGAACGGAGAGGAACCTTCCTCCCGGTAACCAGGGCTGGCGGCAGGAAGTTACATCCCCGGGCCCAGGAACGGAGAGGGACCTTCCTCCCGGTAACCAGGGCTGGCGGCAGGACGTTACACGATTTAATTAAGATGAGAGAACTAACCCAGACTGAAAGGCGTATTAAGCGCGGTGTAAGCTGCAAACGCAGGGTTATCGGGCGCCTATCGAAAGGCGTTGTGCCTTCAATGGCTATATAATGCGTATACCTAGCGTGGTTCTGTGACGGCCGCCTCTGTTGGTACACAAGACGGCAGACAAGTCAGCCCCGCCTCTGACAGATGTCCCGCCCTCTGCCCCATCACATCCCCAGCAGTCCCCTCCAGCTCACCTGGAGCGCCGTTTGTGCTCGCGCTCCCTCTCCCTGCCGGGCCGGCCCCGGAACGAGGAGTTGTTAGACGCGGCCACCGAGGTGGACTCAATGGTCACACTGCGGCTGCGCGAGCGGCGGCGCGGCGGCGGCGGAGAGCGGCGCGGCGGCGGCGGCGAGCGCTCCGGCCGGCTGCGGCTGCGGCTCCTGCTGCGGCGACGGCCGGCGCGCGGCGACGTGTCGCGGTCGGGCCGCTCGCGGCGGGTCCGTTCCTTCTCCTCCTCCTGCCTCTGCAGACGGACGGCGGCGGGCAGAGCGTGAGCGGCGCGCGGCGGACGGGGGCGGCGCCGGCGCCGGGCGCGGCCGCTCACCACGGACGCCCATCCGACGCCGGCCGCCGCGAGCGGCACCACACACGACACTCACGGCACAGATTGGCGCGGCGTACACCAGGGGGTGGCGGACGGCGGCAGAGCGGTCAGCCCCGACCACACCTCTCGTGGCAGTCACACGTGTCGAGCCGAGTCGGCAGAGAATGGTGATTGCAGAATGTGTGGAAAAATATATCTAAAATGGGTACAGGCTGATTCATAAGTTCGCAGACACAAGGAATACACACCAAAGACAACCAGTGGATGGCGAAATAATGTTTAAGTGTCATGCTATTTGAGTCAGAAGTGCTATGAATTTGTATAATTTATTTATCTGAAAACCGTGCTGAATTGTCCCAAGCCAAAGCACTGGTTTGGGGCACTGTGAGGCCAATGAGGCACGGACTGCGACGCTGGCGACCAGCCCGACTAGAGGACCATTATAGACGGCGTCTCGTCCACGTGCCAACGCAAATCCAGGTCACCCCTGGTCGCGTCTTTAACGCTGCAAGGCATGATCATATTTTACCACACGTCAGTCATTTTCTCGATGGCTTAACTTGGCAGTACTTACTGAAAGCTCACAACTTATTCAAATTTAGCTCGCTACCAAAATAATTTGCACGAGTCCTTGCCTCCACGAACTTATCAACCCCCTGCGCCTTTGTGCATCATTTGACCCAAACCAAAATGAAACAGAGATGCGATAAGAGCAGAGATTAAGACGCGACTGAGCGCTCTGCGACCGCCCGCCAGAACACAAGCAATTGTGACAGCAAAATGAAATCGTGTTTTCTGTCAGTGGTAGGACAAAAACTGTGTTTTAAACTGAATACTAAAACGAAATGATGTCATATACATGACCGAGAAAGTAGTATAAATTTGGATAGATTCGCATGTTAATGTGTGTTGGTTGATTCGGACAACGCTCTTGTATGAGACCGTGGGAGGCTGTGAGAAAGGCGTGTCGAGATTGGGGCAAAGTTAATTACATAAATTGCTGAAGTAATAAGTCCAGCAATGCATTCGACTGCAATGGTTCAAAACGCGAAACTATGCATCCGTATTATATTGAAATGCAGCGAACGTGCGAACGGCTAATGTGTTAAAGACTGGTTGAAGACGGCAACCAAGCACAGATCTTACGTTGATCCAACTCTATGCTAGTGTGCGCGCGTGTCTGTTCTGCGAGTGAACATGTCTGCGCGGAACATCTTTGTTTACCTGTTGGCTGTGAAATACCGGGGGCGATGAAGACAGCTGGCTCGATGAACACCCTATGTAAATGATAAGAATTACGGACACGAGCTGGCGCCACACGCTGAAAGCTGAGGGTCAGGGTTACGCCGGCCGGAGCACGCCGCCCCTTCAGCGCAGCGCTGAGTCATCACTGCAGGAATCACCAACTTCACAGACCGCGTCATGATGGGTTCACGGGTAATGTTTCGTCTCCAACACGATTATTCGGCACATTTTCGAACATAAAGGTATATTTCAAAGGCATGATAAAGAAGAAGAAATATTTGAATGGTTATAAAACGCGCTGTTTTGGCGAGGTTTTTGAAAGAAAGATGGGAGTTGTCTCATCTCACGGTTTGAACACTGTACGGCCAATAAGGAACAGGAAATATCTGGCCAAGAAGGACAAGAAACGTGTTGAGCTTAACTTGTCATATAAAGAAATAGAACGCAAGAGGAGGAAGTCAAGTAAGTGACAAAGCAAACGGGACGTGCAAAACTTAATAACTAAACGAGTGGCGTCTTTGGCGCATTCTCTTACCTTGAAACAGTCTAAACTTGTCACAATTTGTTCAACGCAGATTCTTCGGGCATCTTGTTGATATTTGCATCATAAACCACTAAAATAATTGTGATCTGTAGATTAGCCATTCGCACTTTACCAGCCAACATTTTGCAAATCTTTAAGGCATCTACACAGGGCAAAACAGAACCACAAAAACACCAAGAAATCAACCAGGGTTTATCAACAAAAATTGAGTTTCGGGTCCCCAAGCAGCGCGTGTCCCGGGGTCCACCCCCTCCTGGGTGCCACGGGGGCCCACTGGGACCCTCTAGGGGCGGCTGGGGGTACTCTGCGCGCCGCTGCTCTGCTTGTTCTACTCACCGAGGCAGGCGGCGCCGCGCGCGCGGGCTCTCACACGGCACACCCAACCGAAGCCTAGGTCCGAGAATTACCAAACTCGCGTCACGCAGTCCCTGACGACGCGGGCGGGCCGGCGGCGCTGGCCGCTGCCGGCGCCGGCCCGCCCGCGTCCGCAGCACACACGGATAACACTGTACCACATACAACCGGAGACAGAGCGCACACAACAGTGGTCAGCCAGCGGCCATCCCACCCGCCCCGTCCCCCGTCACTGACGCCGCGACCTCGCGACCTCGCGACCTCTCAACCCCGCGGCGATCGACAGAGGGTCAACCGCCGGCACCGCCGCCAGCGGCACCAGAGAGGCGCCACTGACGCGGCGCACACAGGCACACAGGCGCAACACTGGCCAATCAGAGACGCGACGACCGGCGGGAGCGGACCTACCTTCATCTGGTCGCGGAACTTGCCGATCTCGCGCGAGATCAGATCTTTCTTCTCCTCCTCCACCTCCATTCCGTCCAGGTTCTGCCAGAGGGAGGCACGTGTCAGAACGAGCAGTGGCGAGGGTGACAAGGACGGCAGTCTAGGAAGCAGAGGATGATGGAGGTTTTGTATGTGGTAACATATTTTGAATTTATTGCACGACTCAGAGATAACAGGCGTATGACAAAGTATGACTGAGGATTTCTGTCATTGCCCGACCTGGCATACGACGGTTGAACGTTAATTATGACCCAACCAATCACATAAGGAAATGAAAACACCGGTCTGAACTGTCACTGCTTGTAACACTGTCAAACAATGCAAGGCTAATCATTATCAGTGTATCTATAGGAATAGCCAGGTGCCGAAGGACGTCATCACTACAGCTAACACATGCATGCAAGAATAAATGCAGCAGATAACACACAAATGCATACTAGCGACATCAATACAGCAAAAACAAGGCAAATAAATGTGAAAGCTGCAAAATGTCATGGAAATACTTGCACCCAGGCAAAGTTTACTGAATAATACATAACATCTACAATTAGCCCTAAAATGTGACTACCAAAACTCTAAACACGATGCAGTACGATTGTGAGCTGTTGGCGGTAGATCGAGCCGCGACCCTCCCCGTGACCACGATGCAGTACGAATGTGAGCTGTTGGCGGTAGGATCGAGCCGCGACCCGTCCCTGTGACCACGATACAGTACGAATGTGAGCTGTCGGCGGTAGATCGAGCCGCGACCCTCCCCGTGACCACGATGCAGTACGAATGTGAGCTGTCGGCGGTAGATCGAGCCGCGACCCTCCCCGTGACCACGATGCAGTACGAATGTGAGCTGTCGGCGGTAGATCGAGCCGCGACCCTCCCCGTGACCACGATGCAGTACGAATGTGAGCTGTCGGCGGTAGATCGAGCCGCGACCCTCCCCGTGACCACGATGCAGTACGAATGTGAGCTGTTGGCGGTAGGATCGAGCCGCGACCCTCCCCGTGACCACGATGCAGTACGAATGTGAGCTGTCGGCGGTAGATCGAGCCGCGACCCTCCCCGTGACCACGATGCAGTACGAATGTGAGCTGTCGGCGGTAGATCGAGCCGCGACCCTCCCCGTGACCACGATGCAGTACGAATGTGAGCTGTCGGCGGTAGATCGACCCGCGACCCTCCCCGTGACCACGATGCAGTACGAATGTGAGCTGTCGGCGGTAGATCGAGCCGCGACCCTCCCCGTGACCACGATGCAGTACGAATGTGAGCTGTCGGCGGTAGATCGAGCCGCGACCCTCCCCGTGACCACGATGCAGTACGAATGTGAGCTGTCGGCGGTAGATCGAGCCGCGACCCTCCCCGTGACCAAGATGCAGTACGAATGTGAGCTGTCGGCGGTAGGATCGAGCCGCGACCCTCCCCGTGACCACGATGCAGTACGAATGTGAGCTGTCGGCGGTAGGATCGAGCCGCGACCCTCCCCGTGACCACGATGCAGTACGAATGTGAGCTGTCGGCGGTAGGATCGAGCCGCGACCCTCCCCGTGACCACGATGCAGTACGAATGTGAGCTGTCGGCGGTAGGATCGAGCCGCGACCCTCCCCGTGACCACAGGTGACTCACGGCCGGCTGGTCATCGACGGTGACGCCAGTCTTGCTCAGTTCGATCACCTTCTCCTGGGCCCGCTGACGACTGGACTCACGCTCGCCTGGAGACACGGGGGCGGGGAGCATTAGCGAGATACTGCAGAACGGAACACTCTAGGATAGCGCCAGACCCCGCCACACGCACACACACACACACGGAGAGGTCGAACATCGACGAAAACTTGCTACACAATCAGATGGAACTGTTGATTGCATGTTACGAAAAAACAAATGCACAAAGGAGGAGGCATGCTTCTACCGAAGGCTCCCGGGGACCACACCGGAGAGGCTTTGATAGATTGTCACCTTCTGTGTGTTGTTTTTCGCAGCGTGAACAAACAAGTTTCTGCAGTTCCGCGGAGCGTTTTCGTCGATGTCTCTGGCCTCTGCGCACACCCCCAGTCAGTAGCAGGGGAATGACAGGAACTGGGGGTGGAACTGGCGAGTCCCTGTCGGACGTCAGTAGCAGGGGAATGACGGGAACTGGGGGTGGAACTGGGGGTGGAACTGGGGGTGGAACTGGTGAGTCCCTGTCGGACGTCAGTAGCAGGGGAATGACAGGAACTGGAGGTGGAACTGGGGGTGGAACTGTTGAGTCCCTGTCGGACGTCAGTAGCAGGGGACAAAGATACACCACGCGGTCGCCTGGCGTCACAGACTCTCTGTACGCCTGAGGAGCCATGTCAGATTAGGTCAGGTTAGGTCAGATCAGGCCATGCCAGGTCAGGCCCTGTCAGGTCAGGTCAGGTCAGGTCAGGTCAGGTCAGATCAGGTCAGGTCAGATCAGGTCCGGTCCGGTCCGGTCCGGTCCGGTCCGGTCCGGTCCGGTCCGGTCCGGTCCGGTCCGGTCCGGTCCGGTCCGGTCCGGTCCGGTCAGATCAGGCCCGGTCAGATCAGGCCCGGTCAGGTCAGGTCAGGTCAGGTCAGGTCAGGTCAGCAGAAGCGTCAGACAGCAGGCCAGCAGGTCCCAGCAGGCCAGCATAGCCGGGCAGTTTGTTGAGCTCAGCATGCCGTAGGGTGCCCGACGTAAATCACCGACTTCGTGACCCCCCCCCCCCCCCCCCCCGACAGCCTCGCCGCGACCCCACACACCGCCGCTGTCCCAGCTGGCAGTCAGTCTCCCAAAGGCTTGTGTTGTGACCAAGGGGTTAAGGCAATCGAGATGAGATTTAGTGTCGCCCCGTGCCAGTAAGCAGCTTCACCAACGCACGGTGGACATAAGACGCCAACATCCCAAACATGAACGTTACGTGTACTTTCTCAATCAGAAGCATACCAGGGCGGGGCGACTAACATACAAACATGGGTTCATGCACATTGCACACAATGTTCCAAATTAAATCAGACTGGCGCATTAGGCAGTTGCTGATGATGATGATTAGGGCTTTAGGGCACCTCAACTACTTGGTGTTGTGGTGGTGTTTTAGGGTTTAGGGGCGCCCCAACTTCTACGGTTACGTGGCGCCCATCAACTACTTGGTAATGCGGCGCCGATCAACTACTTGGTAATGTGGCGCGCAGTTACCTACAACTCAGCGGCGGCACACAAAAACAAAATGGCGCGGTAAGCTATAAAGCATATGATTTGATCACACACGTCAACCCATCTATGTTGGCTTCTTCAGGTCTTATGTGGCGTTTCGTTTGAATTAGGATGAATCACTTTCGGAAAATGAATGCCTGAACAAGCCTGCACGGTCAACGTCCTTTAATTGAAACATAATATATATATATAATTTAAGGGTATTTGTTTTGATGCACGCAATTATCAGATGGCGTACAAGTCGAGTGTGAAACATGGTCTCTCTAACCTGTACACATACTGGCATATTTCACCGGATATGTTCCAGACAAGCCAACGCCTAAGCTGCCAGCTAGGGAGGGTCGGGCAGGGGAATCCATGCACAACTGTCTTCCACCACAAGCAAACCAAACAAGGCGCTGTCGGGCATAGTAGAGGACCCGTTCTTAGACATGAACCAATCAGGCAGACGTGTAAGCGCCACCGGCAAACAAGCACAGCCAGAGATCGCGCATGGACATACCAATCACCCTACTGAACACACAAACGGCAGTGAAACAGTGAGAGCAGAACAAACACGCAGGGGAAGCAGCCACGCGAGTGAGCGGACGCTAGCTAACAGCACAATACAGCGCAGCATAACGGGCGAGACATGCCACAAGCTACTCGCCACGGGCTATCCGCTACGGGCTACTCGCCACGGGCTACTCGCCACGGGCTACTCGCCACGGGCTACTCGCCACGGGCTACTCGCCACGGGCTACTCGCCACGGGCTACTCGCCACGGGCTACTCGCCACGGGCTACTCGCCACGGGCTACTCGCCACGGGCTACTCGCCACGGGCTACTCGCCACGGGCTACTCGCCACGGGCTACTCGCCACGGGCTACTCGCCACGGGCTACTCGCCACGGGCTACTCGCCACGGGCTACTCGCCACGAGCTACACGCCACGGGCTACTCGCCACGGGCTACTCGCCACAGGCTACTCGCCACGGGCTACTCGCCACGAGCTACACGCCACGGGCTACTCGCCACGGGCTACCCGTCACGGGCTACCCGTCACGGTCTTCACGCCACAGACTACGAACAGGCGACAAACCAGTGAGGAACAAACAACCGAGCGGGGACCAACGAGCTGCAGGGCCGGGCAGGCGGGCTGGCGGGGACTAATACAGCGGCACACACAGGTGGCGTGTGTCGGGGCGGGAGGGGCTCACCGCGGTCCAGCCGGCGACCGTCCGTGCGCCGGGAGCGCGCCGCTCGCTCACCGTCCGAGCGCCGGCCGCGGTCGCGACGGTTGCGCGGCGTGTAGCTGTTCATCTCCTGCGCGTAGTCGGCCAGGATCTGGCGGATCCGCTTCAGCGCCGACTCGTCATCAGCGCGCATGTCGGCGTCCACGTAGTCGTCGTCGGCGGCGGGCGCCTCGTCCTGCAGCGGCGAGCGGCGCTGGCTGGTGCGCTTCTCGTTCTGCCGGCAGGGGAGCGGGAGGGAGGGAGTTAGAGGGAGGGAGTTAGAGGGAGGGAGTTAGAGGGAGGGAGTTAGAGGGAGGGAGTTAGAGGGAGGGAGTTAGAGGGAGGGAGTTAGAGGGAGGGAGTTAGAGGGAGGGAGTTAGAGGGAGGGAGTTAGAGGGAGGGAGTTAGAGGGAGGGAGTTAGAGGGAGGGAGTTAGAGGGAGGGAGTTAGAGGGAGGGAGTTAGAGGGAGGGAGTTAGAGGGAGGGAGTTAGAGGGAGGGAGTTAGAGGGAGGGAGTTAGAGGGAGGGAGTTAGAGGGAGGGAGTTAGAGGGAGGGAGTTAGAGGGAGGGAGTTAGAGGGAGGGAGTTAGAGGGAGGGAGTTAGAGGGAGGGAGTTAGAGGGAGGGAGTTAGAGGGAGGGAGTTAGAGGGAGGGAGTTAGAGGGAGGGAGTTAGAGGGAGGGAGTTAGAGGGAGGGAGTTAGAGGGAGGGAGTTAGAGGGAGGGAGTTAGAGGGAGGGAGTTAGAGGGAGGGAGTTAGAGGGAGGGAGTTAGAGGGAGGGAGTTAGAGGGAGGGAGTTAGAGGGAGGGAGTTAGAGGGAGGGAGTTAGAGGGAGGGAGTTAGAGGGAGGGAGTTAGAGGGAGGGAGTTAGAGGGAGGGAGTTAGAGGGAGGGAGTTAGAGGGAGGGAGTTAGAGGGAGGGAGTTAGAGGGAGGGAGTTAGAGGGAGGGAGTTAGAGGGAGACGAGTTGAGTTGGAGGTCGGTGCGAAGACTGACGGACGGGACAAGGAGTGGCGTGGTAATTAGTTAAAGCGCCACTCAGTGATTAGTTTAGAAGCAACTAGCAGGCCACGCCGGCGGGCAATTATAATATAATTGAAGAGATACAAGATACATCGTCTTAAGTTGACACTGCCTGGTCAGTATTCAGCCAGGTTACCACAGGCTTCATTCACATTTTGCAAGCATATAAGAACAGACATTGCATGAGACGCAGCAATATACACGACTGTTCCCAATACCAATATTTCAGAGTTTCCGCCAGGCTGACTTAAGTGACTTACTTTGTACTTTTCCAGCA
Organism: Chirona hameri; assembly: GCA_036785665.1. Lineage (NCBI taxonomy): Eukaryota > Metazoa > Arthropoda > Thecostraca > Balanomorpha > Balanidae > Chirona > Chirona hameri. The sequence goes on from JAXIVJ010005928.1 coordinate 40,048, forward strand.
CCTCCTGTGTCTTTGAGTCGACCTTGGCGACGAGTTTCTTATCGGACACATCCAGGTCGTGCAGCAACCGGATGGCCCTAAGCGCGGCGTCCGGGTTACCGAACTCGCAGAAACCGAACGCTGCGGGAGGCAGAGGCAGACATGAGGTTAGGTTAGCCCAGACCGGCGAGCGAGGGTATCGTCACTAGATCACATCTTACCACATGGACATGGGCCCATGACACTACCTACAACATAAGGATGTTAGCAATAAGGAATACATTTATATGAGGTTAGCTTGGGGCGAAATGGGCAACACCTCCTTGGAGACGAGCAAACAAGACTTGTTTGCTCGTCTCCAAAGTGCCAGCTGCCAGCAATCGACGGTTTTTGCACCAAGTACAAAAGCAGTCGATGAGGTCACCAGAAAATCACCCACACAATCAAAACCAATCCACAACTTGACTGTAGTGTTGTTCTCAATATTTGTAGCCCGCATTAATCACAATGCACAATGGATACATCAATCAAGGTCCTCGGATTGTCAGTTTGTGTGTCTGTGGACTGTGGAGCGTTTGGGTGTTTTCCACACGTCCTGATGATGATGATTGGGGTTTAGGGGCGCTCCGACAACGAAGGTCACATGGCGACACGTCCTGCTTTCCGAGCTACATGTCCACTTTCCACATTGGATAATTTCAACCTCGTTCACTTCCTGACAGGGGTAAGTAAGCATTTGTTACTGACTTCATCTTGTCGGACTCTACTTAGAGGCAGACAACATAAGGAAAACAGGAGTGCAAAATAAGACGTGGAAAAATACCCAAGATCTCAACGACCACAATGCTGATCTCAATCCTAGGACAATGGATATCAATTAATCTCACCTACAAACAATCACCAAGGCCACCAAACCCATCGCTCATTGACAATAGTTAATATTCATCCCCTACCTTCTTCCATCTACACTAGCCGTCCAGCAGCAGGCCCCCTCAGCGCCAGCCTGCAGTCTCCCCCGCGTACCACGCCCACCACCACCCACGTGGTGGCCGGCCACGTACCCTGCAGTTTTCCGGAGGCGCCCTGGACGCGTTTCCAGTTGTGCACGGTGCCGCAGCTGTTGAGGATGAGGCGCACCATGCCGTCGGGCGCGCGCTCCGTTATGTTGCCGATGAACACGGTGACGGGTGGACCGAGCGGCTCCTTGGTCCGTCGGCTGTCGGTCCCCACACAGGAGGAGGGAGAGCAGCAGCACCGTCAGAGTGGGGTGGGGGGGGGGGGGGGGAGCACTGTCAGAGTGTGGGGGGGGAGCAGCAGGAGGAGGGGGAGCAGCAGCACTGTCAGAGTGGGGGGGGGGGGGGGAGCAGCAGGAAGAGGGGGAGCAGCAGCACCGTCAGAGTGGGGGGGGGAGCAGCAGCAGGAGGGGGAGCAGTAGCAGGAGGAGGGAGAGCAGTAGCAGGAGGAGGGGAGAGCAGCACACAGGAGGGAGAGCAGCACACAGGAGGAGGGAGAGCAGCACACAGGAGGGAGAGCAGCACACAGGAGGAGGGAGAGCAGCACACAGGAGGAGGGAGAGCAGCACACAGGAGGAGGGAGAGCAGCACACAGGAGGAGGGAGAGCAGCACACAGGAGGAGGGAGAGCAGCACACAGGAGGAGGGAGAGCAGCACACAGGAGGAGGGAGAGCAGCACACCAGGAGGGAGAGCAGCACACAGGAGGAGGGAGAGCAGCACACCAGAGGAGGGAGAGCAGCACACAGGAGAAGGGAGAGCAGCACACAGGAGAAGGGAGAGCAGCACACAGGAGGAGGGAGAGCAGCACACAGGAGGAGGGAGAGCAGCACACAGGAGGAGGGAGAGCAGCACACAGGAGAAGGGAGAGCAGCACACAGGAGGAGGGAGAGCAGCACACAGGAGGGAGAGCAGCACACAGGAGGAGGGAGAGCAGCACACAGGAGGAGGGAGAGCAGCACACAGGAGGAGGGAGAGCAGCACACCGGAGGAGGGAGAGCAGCACACATGAGGAGGGAGAGCAGCACACAGGAGGAGGGGGGAGCAGCAGCAGGAGGGAGAGCAGCACACCGGAGGAGGGAGAGCAGCACACAGGAGGAGGGAGAGCAGCACACAGGAGGAGGGAGAGCAGCACACAGGAGGGAGAGCAGCACACAGGAGGAGGGAGAGCAGCACACCGGAGGAGGGAGAGCAGCACACAGGAGGAGGGAGAGCAGCACACCTGAGGAGGGAGAGCAGCACACAGGAGGAGGGAGAGCAGCAGCACCGTCAGAGTGTGGGGGGGGGGGGGGGAGCAGCAGCAGGAGGAGGGGGAGCAGTAGCAGGAGGAGGGAGAGCAGTAGCAGGAGGGAGAGCAGCACACAGGAGAAGGGAGAGCAGCACACAGGAGGAGGGAGAGCAGCACACAGGAGGAGGGAGAGCAGCAGCACCGTCAGAGTGTGGGGGGGGAGCAGCAGGAGGAGGGGGAGCAGCAGCAGGAGGAGGGAGAGCAGTAGCAGGAGGGAGAGCAGCACACAGGAGAAGGGAGAGCAGCACACAGGAGGAGGGAGAGCAGCACACAGGAGGAGGGAGAGCAGCACATAGGAGGAGGGAGAGCAGCACATAGGAGGAGGGAGAGCAGCAGCACCGTCAGAGTGGGGGGGGGGAGCAGCAGGAGGAGGGGGAGCAGCAGCAGGAGGAGGGGGAGCAGCAGCAGGAGGAGGGAGAGCAACACACAGGAGGGAGAGCAGCAGCACCGTCAGAGTGTGTGGGGGGGGGGGGGCAGCAGCAGGAGGAGGGGGAGCAGCGCACAGGAGGAGAAAGAGCAACACACAGGAGGAGGGAGAGCAGCACACATGAGGAGGGAGAGCAGCACACAGGAGGAGGGAGAGCAGCACACAGGAGGAGGGAGAGCAGCAGCACCGTCAGAGTGGGGGGGGGGGGGGCAGCAGCAGGAGGAGGGGGAGCAGCAGCAGGAGGAGGGAGAGCAGCACACAGGAGGAGGGAGAGCAGCACACCGGAGGAGGGAGAGCAGCGCACAGGAGGAGGGAGAGCAACACACAGGAGGAGGGAGAGCAGCACACAGGAGGAGGGAGAGCAGCACACAGGAGGAGGGAGAGCAGCACACAGGAGGGAGAGCAGCAGCACCGTCAGAGGGGGGGGGGGGGGGGAGGGGAGCAGCAGCACCGTCAGAGTAGGAGGAAGTCTGCACATGGTGACAATTTCACAGCGTAAACTTAAGGCACCTCACTGGCCGGAAATGATTAACCTATAACAGCTATGGAATTTGCATGCAAATATTATATAAACACCAAATTAAATATAATTATCCACCAAGCTACAAGTATAAAAACAATCAGAAATATCCCAACATACATGTGGCCTAGAATTCGTTCAGTTCTGAGCATCAATGCCCACATGGCCACTCGGATGCCGTCTGCCTGTGTCCATAGCTGCCAGCAACCGACCCAGCGTCCATAGATTCCAGCAACCGACCTGTATGTGCTCTGCGTCCCAGTCCAGCGTCCACAGCTGCCAGCAACCCACCTGTATGTGCTCTGCGGCGGCTGGAGCTGTCGGTTCTGCCGGATGGGCATCGCGGCGCGCTGGTGGGTGAACATGACGGACGGCACCAGCTGCGGCATGGCCTGCTGCATCAGCGGCTGCATCGGGTAGGCGTGCTGCATCAGCGACATGCCTGGCATGCCGGGCATCAGCGGCGGACCCCGGCCCGGAAACGCCATCCCGCCTTATCCGCTAACCAGCCTCTGCAACATACAGACACAGGGCGATGGTGAGGCAACTTGTGAGGCTAATATATACATAATAGTTGGTAACTGATCCTGCTACGCACGATCTTTGTCCACTATCCTGCATTTTGCCCCAGATGAGCGACGAGGTCTGGTTGAACAGGCAGCATATTATCTATCACCTTGATAGTGTGGCTAAATTAACATAACTTGGGGGGGAGGGGGGAAATGGGGGAGGGGGGAAATAACAACTATTTGCACAAAACAAAATGCTGGCATCATCTATGAACAATAAATGACATTCTCACAACATTATTAGCACCCAAGTTTTGTTTCTGTGAATTAGTTGATGTTTTCCTTAATTTGTTGATATCAACATTTTATGCATGCTTCCTGCAGTTGCCATTACTTTGAAAATTTGACACTTTGTTCTAGAGAAAATCAATTTATTGAGCATTGAGCATATAAATTTAGTATTGAGTACTGGATTTCCTTGCTTTTCATAATCATCTCTCCAATTATGATGACCTTTTACCTTTTTTACTTCCTGACCCCTACACAAAATGAATTGGCCAAATAGCCAGGATATCTGGTTCCTTCCATTCAAAATACATATTCCAGAACCCTCCGACTATACAGCCCTAATTGTCCAGAGCGACAAGCTATGAGCTGTGATGCTAAGCTCCACTTGTGTGATACGTTGGATGAGGAACATATTTAACCACACACATTGTGCTTTTATAAAATTGGGAAATCCAAGCTGCCTGTGGACCTGTGACTGCAAGTAGAACATCTTGTTTTGGTGACTGTGAACATTAGCCGCCCATAACATAACCAGCAGGCTGCTGAGTGTGAATGATCCTAGCAGACATGCAATTTGTTAACAATATGCATACATAAAACTGAGTGAAATCACTGGTGTGTAATCATAAGACACCTCAGCACTTCACCCAGCCTACAGTGACGGATCAGCTTCACATTGTAAGGCTGTTAAGCAATACCAGCCTATAAGGCCTGTGTTGCAATATTAACCCGCGCCCTGCTGGGGTATCAGCCGAACACTGGGGGGGGGGGGGGGGGGGGGGGGGGGGGTCAGATTCTGCCCCCTCGCTATCTTTCGAACTTTCGAACTGCAGCGAGACGGCAAGAGACAATCGATAGCTCTCAATGAGTCGCATCCAAATCATACGCAAAATTGTCCAAATAAGGTCACATGTCACGTCAGGTCACGGTCAGGTCAAAGGTCAAAATTGAGGTTTTTGGGACAAACTTTCCATCCAAAGCCATATATTGCGACTATTATCGCACAAAGTGCTCTCAAAGGTATAATGCATAATGCATAATACAATTCCGATTTCTGCCATCAGGAGCTGCCTTCCTGCCATCGCCCCCCCCCCCCACATCCTTCACCTAATCAACACATCCATTTCCACCCTAACCTTCCCCGATGCATGGAAAGTTGCCATTGTCACTCCTATTCACAAGTCTGGCGACCCTCATGTTCCCGGCAACTTTCGTCCAATCTCAATCCTCCCAGCCTTGTCTAAAATTCTCGAAAAAGTAGTGTGCTCACAGCTCAGTTCCTACCTAATCACTAACCACATCCTCTCCCCCTTCCAATATGCCTACCGCCCATCCCATTCTACCGAAGATGCCCTCCTCGATGTTGTCGAATGGGCGGCTCGGAAGGTCGATGCTGGTGACGTCGCGTCACTGACCTCGATTGACTTGAGCAGGGCGTTCGACAGTATCGACCACTCGATGCTTCTGAACAAGCTCGGGTGGTACGGCATCTCATCCCGCTGGTTCAGCAGCTACCTCTCCGGCCGCTCCCAACTCGTCCGCGGAGGCTCCACAGCGGCGCTTCCCCTCTCCCACGGGGTCCCACAGGGATCGATCGTGGGCCCAATCCTCTTCCTAATCTTCGTAAATGACCTGTCCTGTTTCCTACCCCATGGTCGCCTGCTATCCTACGCGGATGACACACAAATCCTGGACTCAGCACCTTCCAATTCCAATGAACTCCATGTGCTGAAGTCCCGGGCCGAGGAGAACATAAAAAATCTTCAACACTGGTTTAGCTTAAACAGTCTAAAAATGAATGCAGACAAGACCTGCTTCATTCTTCTCGGCACCCAAAATTCCATTGATAGAACTTCAGAATTTGCACTTCAAGTAAATGGCAGCTACATTCGACCCCAAAAACAAATCAAAATGCTAGGCGTTCTTCTCGACCAAACCTTGAGCTGGGAGTCACACATATCCTCCATTATCCGTCGAACCAACACAATCCTCATATCCCTCTACAAAATCCGTCCTCACCTATCACCTGAAATTCTAAAAATCCTAGTCCAGGCTCATGTCTTCCCCCATCTCCAGTACTGCTCGTCAGTATGGGGTGGTGCTCATAACTGCCGCCTGGACCGACTGCAAAAAGTCATTCATTTTGCAGCGCGATTGGTAGCTGGCTTTCGTCGGTATGACCATGTCACTCCCGCCCTCGGCGCGCTCGGCTGGCCCAGTATCAGGGACGTGGTCGCGCGACGAGATGCAGTGAATGTGCATCGCGCTCTACACGTTTCGTCTGCCCCTGACTCGTTGCGGGCCATGTTTCGCCCGCGTAGCGCCGTGTCCGAGCGGTTGACGCGCGCCACCGCCGCGGGCACGGCTGTGATGGAGCTGCCCCGTTTCCGCCTGGCTATTGCACGGCGGCTCTTCCCCTATAGGGCCGCCGTGTCCTGGAACGCGCTGCCACGGCATGTGGCGGACTCTGCGTCCCGGCTGCAATTGCGACAGCACTTTTCGAAATGACCTACAATGTGCTGTGTATATATCTTTTTCGTGTGCGTGTGTGTGTGTGTGTGTGTGTGTGTGTGTGTGTGTGTGTGTGTGTGTGTGTGTGTGTGTGTGTGTGTGTGTGTGTGTGTGTGTGTGTGTGTGTGTGTGTGTGTGTGTGTGTGTGTGTGTGTGTGTGTGTGTGTGTGTGTGTGTGTGTGTGTGTGTGTGTGTGTGTGTGTGTGTGTGTGTGTGTGTGTGTGTGTGTGTGTGTGTGTGTGTGTGTGTGTGTGTGTGTGTGTGTGTGTGTGTGTGTGTGTGTGTGTGTGTGTGTGTGTGTGTGTGTGTGTGTGTGTGTGTGTGTGTGTGTGTGTGTGTGTGTGTGTGTGTGTGTGTGTGTGTGTGTGTGTGTGTGTGTGTGTGTGTGTGTGTGTGTGTGTGTGTGTGTGTGTGTGTGTGTGTGTGTGTGTGTGTGTGTGTGTGTGTGTGTGTGTGTGTGTGTGTGTGTGTGTGTGTGTGTGTGTGTGTGTGTGTGTGTGTGTGTGTGTGTGTGTGTGTGTGTGTGTGTGTGTGTGTGTGTGTGTGTGTGTGTGTGTGTGTGTGTGTGTGTGTGTGTGTGTGTGTGTGTGTGTGTGTGTGTGTGTGTGTGTGTGTGTGTGTGTGTGTGTGTGTGTGTGTGTGTGTGTGTGTGTGTGTGTGTGTGTGTGTGTGTGTGTGTGTGTGTGTGTGTGTGTGTGTGTGTGTGTGTGTGTGTGTGTGTGTGTGTGTGTGTGTGTGTGTGTGTGTGTGTGTGTGTGTGGGTGTGTGTGTGTGTGTGTGTGTGTGTGGTGTGTGTGTGTGTGTGTGTGTGTGTGTGTGTGTGTGTGTGTGTGTGTGTGTGTGTGTGTGTGTGTGTGTGTGTGTGTGTGTGTGTGTGTGTGTGTGTGTGTGTGTGTGTGTGTGTGTGTGTGTGTGTGTGTGTGTGTGTGTGTGTGTGTGTGTGTGTGTGTGTGTGTGGTGTGTGTGTGTGTGTGTGTGTGTGTGTGTGTGTGTGTGTGTGTGTGTGTGTGGTGTGTGTGTGTGTGTGTGTGTGTGTGTGTGTGTGTGTGTGTGTGTGTGTGTGTGTGTGTGTGTGTGTGTGTGTGTGTGTGTGTGTGTGTGTGTGTGTGTGTGTGTGTGTGTGTGTGTGTGTGTGTGTGTGTGTGTGTGTGTGTGTGTGTGTGTGTGTGTGTGTGTGTGTGGGTGTGTGTGTGTGTGTGTGTGTGTGTGTGTGTGGTGTGTGTGTGTGTGTGTGTGTGTGTGTGTGTGTGTGTGTGTGTGTGTGTGTGTGTGTGTGTGTGTGTGTGTGTGTGTGTGTGTGTGTGTGTGTGTGTGTGTGTGTGTGTGTGTGTGTGTGTGTGTGTGTGTGTGTGTGTGTGTGTGTGTGTGTGTGTGTGTGTGTGTGTGTGTGTGTGTGTGTGTGTGTGTGTGATTACCTGCATGTATTGACTGGGCCGTAATAGCCACTTGTGGACAAGCCCTTAATAAATAAACAATGAACAATGCATCTCTCGCATAATCAAACGTGAAATTGTAAGAAAGGTCAAGGTCCGGTCAGAAAAGGTCACAGGTCTATGAAAGACATGCGACACGTGTTTTATGGGTTATTTCATACACAATTTGATAGTAGAAACCATTTTCACAACCTGACCCCATATCAGGTCAAGGTCAGGTCACAAAATGTCAATATGTTAACTTGGTTAATCTAAATAAAAAGGCATTTTCTAGACCAGTTTTGTCTCAGAAATACAGCAGTGTTATTTATTTGTCTGTATCTGGCCACTAAAAGCCAAACAATGTAACTTCAAAAAATGACGTCATGAATTACTTATACCTAGGGAGCCATAACTCAGTCAAAAATAAAGATATTGCTTTAAAATTTTGTTTGGGTATCGTTCATACTTGGTTCTCTAATGCATACCTATTCCGTTTTGTATATCTTCAAAAAATTATTTTGTGGAAATTTTCCGATTTTTTTTTGTGGGGGAAGGGGTAACAAAACTTTAAAAAAAACAATTTCGCAAATCCAAGGTGGCCATTTAGAAGAGAATGCCATTTTCTTTCTTTTGTCGTTTTGTATTTGCAATTTGCATCAAAACTCGAATTTCTACGATTTTTCAAACATTTATCTTTTCCACCCAAAATGGCATATGACTTCATTAAAACGCCATTATCTCCTAAAAATACTCATCAATTTTATTTAAATTTGGCGAGAAAACGCATAATTGATGTAGCATAAGGTACTAAATGTTTCACGTCGATATCTATCATAGTTATCAAGTTGTTGAGCAAATCCGGGATCGGGCAGATGTTGGCCCCCAGTGGGGCCCCGGACTCCCACCCCGGACTCCCACCCACACACCCGCGAATAGCGTATTTAGCGAATAACGTATTTTGTATATATAAAATAGCATGTAAAATGACAAAATTTGAGATATTTGGAGGCAAATATCCCTATTTTTTTAAAACTTATTGACACATCCCTCCCCACACATAAGAAAAGCATAGCTAAAAATTAGAAACACGTTTAAGAAAAGGTATCCAAAAAGTTGTACAATTTCGAAAATGTACTAAATTTTGACATTTTCACAAATGAAAAAATAAACATCACCATGTTATAAAACAGCTCATTGCCATTCCAATGGCATATAATACATCTATATTGCTTCATAAATTCTCCGCCATATGCGCTGACAAAGATTGACCTGCACTGTGACCTTATAAAAATGACTGAGGCAATATCTCCTGAACCACTGCTTGCATTGCATTACAACTTTCACAACTCACTTTAGCACCCCAGGTTACCCCATATACCAATTTTGGCCACAATCAGTGTCATTTGGACTTTGTTTTTTATATTTGTTGAAGAATGCCCCAGTTACAAAAAAAGATCATTGGGATTTTTTTTTAACTGAACCTAATTACCCTACTTAATACTAGTAGATGTATTCCACACAACATAGGTACCTATGTAAGGAAATTCACTCACATGCTCCTCTGCCACCCAGCAGGCAGCAGGAGACCAAAGGCGCTGCATGTAAAATTATAACTTACATTGGCTGTGAATCACTCCAAAATAGCGTCAGCCACGCCACTTTCCCTATCCCTACTGCTGCCAAAATGCTACCAAATATAGGAAACACAAATAAGGCAAAACCATTGGATCTGCCAGTGAGTCCATACAACATACTAGGTATCTATACAAGGAAATGCACTGCTGCACTCCTCTGCCATCCAGCAGACAGCAGGAGACCAAAGGCTGTGATACACGCTGCATGCAAAATTATAACTTATGTTGGTTGTGAATCACTCCAAAATGCCACTTTCTCTATCCCTACTGCTACCAAAATGCTACCAAATAGAGGAAACACAACAAGACAAAACAATTTTTTCTTTCTTTTGCGTCCTGCAGAATTTAGAAACAAAAGTTGTATGTGTGTGACATAACTGGACACTGTCCGCCCCGCCCTCTGACGTCACCTGACCTTGAGTGTGACCGCTGCCACAGGCCATCCCAGTCAGTGGCAAATAGCGAGCGCTGAAGCCACTCAAACCGGGCTGCCACTACCGGGTGAGGTCAGAAGCCTGGTGCTCTCCCAACTGAGCTACAGGGGCGGAGTTTGTCAGCCTGCTAGTTTTAATTAAATATTATACTTAACGATAAAGTTTCATACTTTGTCATAAATCCTTATTTTAAACATCAATTAACAAAAACATATCATCGATAACTGTTAGAAATTACAGAAAATAAGTTTCACTAAGGTGGCAATGCTGAGGAATATGCCTTACAGAGCTAAGGTGGCAGTGCTGAAAGAATATGCCTTACGCAGCTAAGGTGGCAATGCTGAAGGAATGGGAGCTTTTTGGTGTACAACCTGGCGTACGACAGACAAGTCACCTTGCTGTTAGTGTTGTTTACAATTCTGATTCAAGGATAGACTTTTGCTGGTATGTTGTCACAACTCATTTTGGTGACACAAGGTTCTTGTGATGTTGCATGCAATAATATGATTATTTTGCCAATTATAACCAATTGGTATTTTTTTGCAAAAAAGAAAGCCAGAACTTTAATTAGGACACTCGTTTTCATCATTCCATGTACTTTTCTGAAGGTCTATGAATAAGATCAACCCCCCCCCAAAAAACCTCAACATTACGGTCTCACAGTTAGTAGTCGCGTATCCACCAATTTAATCCAGTTCCCCAGTTTATCCAGTTGCTGTAGTTGTCCCTCCCCTTACTCCGAATCATCAACTGACGTATCATTTTCAAGATGGCCTCGATCGGTGCACGCCTGGGGACACTATGGTTAAATTTTATATTTTTGGAAACTTCCATTTTTGGAAAGTGTGTTCCCATTTATATAAGTAATTTCCAAAAATGTACTAAAAGGCAAAAAGTTGGGGGGAGGGGGAGCTGGCAAAACAGGTGGCTTCCACCATCACTGAGCACCTGCCAGCAGTGGACAAACGGTACTGGGTGGGGTCAGCGGCGATGGCCAGTACCAAAGCAAAGGGTTCACAACCACCGTTCTGGGCGAGGGGGTGGAGCAACCAGAGTGGTATTCCTACTCCATGCTCTAGGATGGTGCTCAGATTCAGACTGGTTCACATTTTTTTGGAAGGATTCAATCACAATCCATTTGGGAATATGAATGATTCAGTCACCGTTAGATTCATGGATAACCATTTTGAGAAATGATTCTTTCCGATTCAAAGAATCAAAACATTTTGTTATCCAATCACGTTTGACTCACCATTGAAATAGCATTGCAGTCTTTTTGATTTAATCAGCCTTGTTTCTATGCAGGTTTTGATTCAATCATGATTCATGAGTAAAAAAATCTGGTTGTGAATCGCTTCTTCTTTGATTCAAGAGATTTTGATTGAACGATTCCAATTGATTCAATCAGTCAAATCAATAACCAGTCTACACTGGATGGACCTTGCCATGAAAGACGCACTGAAAGACGGTGACACCCTGATGCTGAGGCTGATGCAGTGCTGCCTTCCACACACTGACGTTACATTTGTGTTAACAGGTGTTGTGCATGCAGTATAACACCCAATAAATTTTGGCACAACAGCCATTGCACCAAAATTTCAGTGCAAAGACTCCGCCAAGGCATCCAGCAAAGTGAGTGTATTTTTCCAGTTGGGCCCTGGAACACAACCTGGAATGTAGGCTTCCACACAAAATGGCTTTCCAATATTAAAAACCATCTCAAAGGACTTGTTTCTGTGTTCATTGGCTTTGCCACATTCCCAGCTATAATCATGAAAAGTTTTACAAAAATTGGTACATGGATATTGAAGCACAAGCTAAAATCCAGTGTTTTTTCCAGACACCCTGTATATTATATCAATATATTAGAGAATATATTAAAGAGAGTATTACAATCATGGCATGGCTAAGAAAAATATTGAAAATGAGCTTTAATTCTTGGGTCCAAAGCTATTCTGCAAACTTAGCTGTAATAGCATAAGAACTATGAAGAGATACAAAATTATGCTCGCAACAATAACCTAATAAATAAACTACAAAAAGCTATCACACATTCTCATTCATCCTGAGACCTTTCAAATGAAAACCACACCTACTTACCACTCACAATAAGTATGGAAAAAATATTTTCACAAACAGCCTTGGTAGGCACACACTCTTCAATCTTCAACTATATATCTAGAGGAAGCAAACATAAATAAAGATAAAAATAACGGAACTATACCCCGTAACAACTTGGTGGGTGTACGTGGAGAAAACTGGCAGGCGGCATTAATGACGCACTAAGCATGCCGATTACCGAATGTTGCAAAATGGCGTCGAATATTTTTAAGTCACCGTTACTAAATTATAATTGTATATACTGCCCGCTATCACAGATGCTAAGGTTGATGGCTGAACAAGCAGGAAGGAACCAGGGCATCGCTGATCCCAGAGGCGGATCCAGGGGGAGGGGGGAAATGGACAATTGCCGCCCCCTAAACGAAAAGTCGGGGGGCAAAAATATGCCCCCCCCCCCAGTTGGAGTGAAAGGTGTCATTTTATCTTTCCAAGATGCATTTTAGCTGTTTTTAGCAACTGCTATTTGCCATAAAAAAATGAGAAAACAATTGCAAATACAATTTTGTATATATGTACATATAATTAATAGCAAAGTAAAGCTGAGCGGCTGTAATAAGTCTGTTACGTTATGCTTCGGAAAAATGTTAATATTTGCGTTGCCTTGTGACAATCTCTGACTGATGTATCCCACTGGCGGATCCAGGGGGCGGGGGCGGCAGGGGCAAAAGCGGGAAGCACCCCCTACCCCAAGCTCGACAAGGGCGGCAATAGAAATTAGCCCCCTCAAAATTCGCTGAAACTGGCGATGAAAAATGGGTACTGCCTGCGATAAAAAAAAAACTTCTTGCGAAAGAAAAACATATTGTTTTTGCCTCGTTCGTATTTCCTCTATTTGGTAGCAGTAGGCATAGAGAAAGTGGCGAATCTTACGCTATTTTGGAGTGGTTCACAACAAACGTAAGTTGTGTTTTTACACGCAGCGCGCCTCGCAGCCTTTGGTCTCCTGCTGCCTGCTGGATGGCAGAGGAGCGCGGGTGAGAATTTCCTTGTATATTAACCTATGTTGTATGGACTCACTGGCGGATCCAAAGGGGGTGCCGCCGGCGGGGGCCAAAGCCCCCCCCCCCCCACACACACACACATTCCAAGCTCGACAGGGGCAGCAATAGAAATTAACCCACCCCCAAAATTCGCTGAAACTGGCGATTAAAATGGGTACTGCCTGCGAAAAAATAACTTCTTGCGAAAGAAATATGCATTTTTTGCCTCATTCGTGTTTATTGGGTAACATTTTGGTAGCAGTAGGCAAGGGCGTAGGCAAGGGGAGGGGGAAGAGGGCCATGGCCCCCTGGAGGCCAGGGGGACCCTCTGGCGACCGAGCGAGGGCCCCCTGGGGCCGAAGGCCCTCTAGTGTTTTTGATGGTGTCAGGCGCCCGCAAAACGGCTTAAAGGAAATAGTTCACCTTCGGAACATTTTTCAGAACACGATTTTATTATATTTTTAATACAGTTTCTTTTTTTCTTTTCAAAAATGGTCCTACATCGCGCCAATTCAGGACAGAAGGTGGTAAATTATTAATGTTATGGTGTGCGTTATTGGTCTGCGCATGCTCAGACCAGTGCTGGCACTCTCAGACGGTACGGTATATCATATATGCGCCGCATTCCTTCGCCAAGAAGTCAAATATCTTCGGCTGGAGAGTCTTTTCAGCCAAGACAAGTTGCAGATAAGGATTTCTCAACACGGGCTACAAAACTGCTATTTCAGTTCAAAATTCCATGTTGAAGGTGAACTATTTCCTTTAAAGGAAATAGTTCACCTTCGGAAAATTTATCAGAACAGGATTTTATTCTATTTTTTAATACAGTTTCTTTTTTCTTTTCAAAAATGGTCCTACATCGCGCCAATTCAGGACAGAAGGTTGTAAATTATGAATGTTATGGTGTGCATTATTGGTCTGCGCATGCTCCATGGCAGTGCTGGGACTTTCAGACGGTACGGTACATCATATATGCGCCGTATTCCTTCGCCAAAAAGTCAAATATCTTCGGCTGGAGAGTCTTTTCAGCCAATACAAGTTCCAGATAAGGATTTCTCAACACGGGCTACAAAACTGCTATTTCAGTTCAAAACCCATGTTGAAGGTGAACTATTTCCTTTAAAGGAAATAGTTCACCTTCAACATGGGATTTTGAACTGAAATAGCAGTTTTGTAGCCCGTGTTGAGAAATCCTTATCTGCAATTTTTCTTGGCTGAAAAGACTCTCCAGCCGAAGATATTTGACTTTTTGGCGAAGGAATGCGGCGCATATACGATATACCGTACCGTCTGAGAGTGCCAGCACTGGTCTGAGCATGCGCAGACCAATAACGCACACCATAACATTAATAATTTACGACCTTCTGTCCTGAATTGGCGCGATGTAGGACCATTTTTGAAAAGAAAAAAAGAAACTGTATTAAGAAATATAATAAAATCGTGTTCCGAAAATTTTCCGAAGATGAACTATTTCCTTTAAAGGAAATAGTTCACCTTCAACATGGGTTTTGAACTGAAATAGCAGTTTTGTAGCCCGTGTTGAGAAATCCTTATCTGGAATTTGAATTGGCTGAAAAGACTCTCCAGCCGAAGATATTTGACTTTTTGGCGAAGGAATACGGCGCATATATGATGTACCGTACCGTCTGAAAGTGCCAGCACTGCCATGGAGCATGCGCAGACCATTGACCTATATAAGACTAGACGGGCCACTGCCATTGGTCCCGTGGCCGGCCGGCCGTTCCCGTTCTGCGACACTAGCGCCACCACGCGAGAGGGGCTTGTAGTTAACAGCGTAATGTTAATCCTATGGCGGAAGGTCTATCTTTGAGAGCGCCTGGGTAAAAAACGGTAAATGTCAGCTACTTGAAACTTTCGAAGCTTACTTACTGCATTAATTATAAGTAGGCATGCCAGGACAAATCATGGCTGGAGGCAATGAAATCGATTTTACAGGCTGACTTGTGAAGGCCGATCTGCCGTTTTAAGGCCTGGGCCGCAGTGACCAGTGTGTACGTCATGGAACGCTGGGCTCATTCCGGCGATTAACGAGTTAAGAAACCAAGGCATGCTCTTGAAGCCGAGTGAACAGTTTAAGTAAATATTTAATATAATGATGGCCGTAACATAATGACTAATGAGAGTCTTGACTGACCCGCTTAAGTGCATAAAACAATGGGCTTGAAATTGCTCTCCGCAGTCCCATTACTGCAAGCTTCTATGCTTTTGGGGCAGAGTATTTGCTGGAAATTGCATTCAAATCTAGGCTCTCGCCTTCTCACACAATGAACAAGCCATAGCCTGTATTGGCTTCCGTTTTGTCCATTAGGAATACAAAATAAATCCGTGTGAATGTACGTGGATTTGTTACGGTTCCACATAATTAACGACACCGTTGGTCTTTGGGCATTTTACGTCGCACATCCCAGCATAAACGGAAGATTGATACATACAAAAGTGTATATATACACAAGAGATACATTATACATACACACATCAAGACATATAATACATAATAATAAATACATAAATACAGACACAACGATATTGCACATGACACTGTCTAATCAGCAACACAAGCACGTTATATCACGATATAACAAATGATGCACTATGATAGCATCATAAGCACAATGGTAGCGATCATTTCGCCGTAACACGCAAACGAAACACGTGAACGCGATAGTGACGATCTGTTGTCACAATGGTACAACGCACGATGCCACGCCCACAATGCCCGCTGAACGGCACCCCGACACATAAGCACAACCTACTGGTGTGCGAAAAGCACCTGCTTTTGCAGACTGTGCCGAATGTGGGTACGCTGCAGGCCAGAGAGAGTGGCGTTTTTGCCATAGGCATAGAGACGGACACGCAGGTACCGTGCAACAATCTGTTTCACCAAGGTGACAGCATGACACTCATCGGCACGTGGAGCGAACATGTGGTCTTGCTGGCCCGGGAACAGTTCGTGACTGCGCTCGGTCATGAAGTGCGCCAATACACTGCACTGAATTCGCAATGACAGGTTGGTAAGCACCATTCCATCGCACCTCCTCAATAAAGTCAGGTGGCGCTCCGCCGACGCCACCACGGTGTATGTCGATGCCGACGGTACGAGCAGGCCACCGTTGTCTCGTACATTGATGAGATGCACGACGTCTTGCGACAGCGTGTCGTCCGGGTTGGACAGGAGCGCACCGATGCACTCGGCGCACCTGATCCCGCCAGCCTCCAGCAACTTCCGGCAGACGTAGCCAGCGATGTAGCTGACACAGTTGTCGACGAACGCTGATTCCCTGGTTTCCGTCACCAGAAGATGCTGGACAACTGCCGGCATCGGTTCGCCTCCGATGATCGTCAGCCGCTGTCGCGCAGGTCGACGGATCTGGAGCAGGCCGTCATCTTCATCGTCTTCGTCGTCCTGTCCGATGCAGTTTCCGGTGGCTGAAGGACTGATGAAGTTGTGCAGCGTCAGCCGTCGCATGGCTTGCTGCAGCTGGACCACGTTCGGGTTGTTGTTGTACCCGCCCATGCGGCGGATTCGGCCGAACAGCAGCTCCAGGTGATCTTGCGACATCTTGTATGGCAAGACGTACTGAAAGCCCTGTTCCTTCAGCAGCATCGCACTGACGTCCATGACGGACTGTGCTGCGAGACAGAGGCCCAGGATGGGCGTGAATCGTCGCGTCTGCAGAACTGCTTGTCCAGATGACGTCTGGAGTCTGAACAGCGTGGAGCTGAAGTCGGCCAGGATCTGCTGTCGGATCCTGCCGGGCATTAACAAAGGTCAGCACAATCAAAATTAGAAGGTGACAGCACGGAGTGCGAACATACCGGAGCGCCTGCTATTGGTATCGTATGTTACCTTGACGATAGAGCTGCTACTTGATCATATCAATAAATCATACAGGCATTGCTACTGATAGCATTGCAATCAGATCCGTTCAACCATCTATCCATTTAACAAATTATACCCTTTCGTGTAAAATTATTGTTTTGTTTTAGCTGTTCAGCAATAGCACCACCTGGAATATAGCATCACACTTGAGATATCAGCATTCTAGCTGATACTTAACCCTATTAGTGGCAGGGGGGGGGGGGGGGCAGATTCTGCCCACCCCTCAGGTTTTTCGCAGGTATTTCCCGAACGGCTAAGAGCAGACCCATGAAATTTTTTGACTTTTCCTAGAATTGAATTCCGCATATGGAGTCAAAATTTTGAGTTCCTAACCTTAACAGAGGCGGTTCCAGGGCCCAGTTTTTGGAGGATTGTTTTCTGTGACATTTGGCGATAATACGGAGATGCGATCTTCACGGCTTCTTCCTAACTGCCTGAAGTATAAAGGAGTTACATAGGTTTACGGTGATTGAAACAAGTGCAAATTAGTTGATTTTAGTGAACTATAATACATATTGCACGGCAGAGGCGGTTTCAGGGGCTTGAAAAGGGGAGGTTTACAGAAAGTTATTTTCTATATATTTTGCCTCCCTTTTTCACTAACCTGGCACCGCCTATGGATGCAAATATGCTTTATAACTGTTGTGTCCGATGTCACAATAGCCCACCATTTCATTTATCGAAAAAAGAGAGTAAAAAGACGGTTTTATAAGGTTTTTATTTTACCCCCAAATTTAGTGACCTGAAAACGCCTATCATTTTTGAATTTTCAAAAGTCACCGTCATATATCAATCCCCATTTCAATCTCTATCCATCCCCATTAGTTGCGTTGAAATCGGTTGATAAACATGACAGCTGCGTTGGATCACATATACCTCTAATATTTGTAGTTTTTGCCCCCCCCCTGTTGCCCCCCTATAATTTTTTGTTTTGTTTTGTTATTTTTTAGAAATGTAGATCGTGTTAAGGGGCATCAAACGCCGTTTGATTTGTGAAAATCGGACGGGTAGATCTCGAGATCTCCGGGGGGGGGCGGAATCCGCCCCCCCCCTGCCACTAATAGGGGTAGCCAGGAGCCTGCCACTAATAGGGTTAACATGTTCAACTTACGCCAAGTTGCTGGATGTTGTTGGTGCTTTGAAGCCCTTTCCGTAAGGGCTACTGCTGTTCAAGTAGTCAAATGTCTGATCTATGAGTAGAATGAAGCGGGCCGTCGCTCCAGCTCCGATGAAGTCAGCGTGACCCGATTCCTCAAGGTAAAGCAGAGCTTTGCCGACGGAGCTGCTGAAGAGCTGAGCTGCGAGCTTCACCTTCATTTTGTTTCTCTCGTACTGCACGTGTAAGCGAGAGAGTTTGTTGGCCGCCCGGATTCCCTCGTTCTGCTGTAGGTTGTACAGCGCCTGAGGGGACAATGCATAAAATGTTATCGATTTAATACATTTTTATAAAGGAACATGTTGCGGTGGGCCAAGGCAAAACTTGTATAGTATATCACAGCAAAAAATCAATTATTTTATTGGAAGAAACCATTCTAAATTTGAATCAAGGTGACCTGCAAAGGTCATACCAAGCATGCATACGTTTTCTGTATTGTAACGCTATTGTTAAACACATTTCCTTTCCCAAAACATCAGCATGTTCAATCCCATTTCCAGGTAGTATTTATCACCATCTCAATGACTCTCACCTGAATATATCTCCAGGATATTTCTTCGCCATCCAGATGCAGGGTCTTGTACTCGCCAAGCAGATTTCGTAGCAGTTTTAGCATATGGACAACATCCAGCAGAACATACACCTTCTCTTTTGTTGCCGGATGAAGGAAGTAATTCTCGCTGATGGGGAGTTGAGCATGCTTTGGCTGCAGATGTTCAACCCCTAGGTGGCTGAACATGCTCAGGTTGGCCGGCAGTCCATCAGCCACGAACGCCCGCACTTTCAGGCCTGCGTCGCTCAGAGCACAAAGCACGGTTTTGGCGAGCTCTGCCTGAGTTGTGCTGGACACGTGGTCTGTGAGAAAGTACGCCACAGAATGTCGCCAGGCACCTTTCAGGCCGACAGCCATGAACACCAATGCATTTGTGGCCAGTCTCGACTCTTCCACGTCACCCGCACCAAGATCAACGTGGCCGACAAACTTGTCCTTACTCTGAGAGTATACTTTGGCTTTGCGGATAGCCATCTCGTCAATCATCAGAGAGCAGTTTGGGTCAATTGTTTTGCTTGTGACCTGGGAGCAAAGCGTCTGCAGGACCTCATGCAGCACGCCTACTTCACAGCCGACGCTTCGCGACCACTCCCGCAGCGACGTTGTACCTGGCAGAGAGAAGTTTTTTGCCAGATACCGATACGCCCTCGGCGAGTAGTAGTGGAAAGTGAGACAAAGCTTTTTTATCTCCTCGGAGTATCGTTGTCCTCCACGTTTCCGTCCCCCGTTCACCACTTCGTTTGAAAATAGTTCGGACACCATCGGATTTTCGAATCGTGAACGGATGGCCTCGAGAAGCTCACTCTCAATGATCTTACTTTCCTTCAAAGCATCCAGCGTGCTTTTGAGGCACTTGAGGCGCTTGTCGCGCCTCTTCAACTTTTGCTGGAGCTTCTTCTTTTCATAGCGCAGTTTGAGCACCCTCTCATTCACTTTCTTCAGTGGGCTTGATACGCACCTCTCTGCTGCATTGACATTGTAACTGTGATCATGACTAACTGGAGTGACCAGCACAGGCTGGTGCTCAGGAGCGACCAGTACAGGCTGGTACTCTGGAGCGGCCAGCACAGGCTGGTGCCCAGGAGCGACCAGCACAGGCTGGTGCTCAGGAGCGACCAGCACAGGCTGGTGCTCAGGAGCGACCAGCACATGCTGGTACTCTGGAGCGACCAGCACAGGCTGCTGCTCACGAGTTGACTGGAGAGCCATCTCAGAACAATGTTGCTGCTCAGACAACAGGCGTCTAACACGTTTAGGTCTTGACGTAGGGCACACCGTCCCAGAACGCTTTTCAGGGCTCTTCTTTGGAGAGGATTGCACTTTCTTTGAAAATGCAAACCACGATGGGATGATTCCCTCACGAAGCTTGCGTCGGTCAGGGTGTGACACAAAGTCAGCCTCAGAGAAGTGATCACTGCATAAAACAGAACTTTGAGTAGGTTTCCAAGCCCTTTGCCGAGGTCCTATGCGCCTTGTTGCATTAACCCACTTCTTCGTCAGCTTCTCATCATGAGGGTATCTGAAATGAAAGCCAGAACAAATCTTAGAAATATATTCATATTCATTCACCATTTTCCACATCACAACCAAAAACTAATACCATCATTTCTCTTGTTACTTTTGGTGAAAGTGGAATACCTACTGAAATATCTGGAGAAATTATTTGGTTAAATCTTACTTATATATTAATTGGTTAAATATTACTTAAGGCATTTTTGTCACTGATACGTTTAATCATTTTCCAATACATTTTATACATAATTTTTGCCATTCACAATTTGCTTCAATGATAGTTAAAAATGTATCACCTGTCTTCAATGTACTTCATAAATCTTGTTATACTTGACTTGTTATAGGTCAATGCCGCAGACCAATAATGCACACCATAATATTAATAATTTACGACCTTCTGTCCTGAATTGGCACGATGTAGGACCATTTTTGAAAATAAGAAAAGAAACTGTATTAAAAAATATAATAAAATCGTGTTCTGAAAAATTTCCCGAAGGTGAACTATTTCCTTTAAGTCGCATAAAAGAACGCCCACGAACCGATAAAAAATCGTAACACGAATAAATAACAGCACTTGCTTGTCTGTTAAAGGCATGTATATGTAAATACGTAAAAGGGGCCCCAGCCAGTGTGGATAGGGCCCTTTACCAGATTTTAAAGGGCCCTACCGATCTGCAGAGGGCCCCTGTCGGCATTTACAGGACACCTTCCGGTTGTAGAGGGCCCTCTGCCGGACTTTATAGGGCCCTGCCGATCTGGAGAGGGTCCATACCGATCTGGAGAGGGCCCTCTGCTGGTCTTTAGAGGGTTCTGCCGATCGTAGATCGCCCTGCTAATCTGTAGAGGGCCTCTGTCGGCATTTAGAGGGCTCTGCCGACCTGTAGAGGGCCCTTTTTCATACTTTAGAGGCCCTGTCGATTTGCAGTGTCCCAGCCAATATGTAGAGGGCCCTCTGCTGGCCTTTAGAGGGCCCTGCCGATCTGTAGAGGGCCCTCTGCCCGCCTTTAGAGGGCCCTTCCAGCTTGTAGAGGACCTGCCAATCTGCAGAGGCCCCCTGTCGGAATTTAGATGGCCCCTTCCGGTTGTAGAGGGTCCTCTGTCGGCCTTTATAGGACCCAGCTAATCTGTAGAGGGTTCCTGCCGATCTGGAGAGGGCCCTCTGCCGGTCTTTAGAGCGCCTTGCCGATCTGTAGATCGCCCTGCCAATCTGCAGAGGGCCTCTTCCGGCATTTACAGGGACCTGCCGACCTGTAGAGGGTCCTCTTCCAGCCTTTAGGGGCCCTGTCGATCTGCAGTGTCCCAGCCAATCTGTAGAGGGCCCTCTTCTGGACTTTAGAAGGCCCTGCCGATCTGTACAGGGCCCTCTGACCGTTTTAGAGGGCCCTTCCAGCATGTGTAACGCTGGTAACATTGAATAACCGTACAGCCGACTTCTTTCGGTATTTAGTTCACCACAGGGCGGACCCGGCCGCTGACAAAGAAACGTCAGCTGGTATACAGAGAGCCAAGAGAGCATTAATCGCCGGGCACCACGGTACCTGACCCAGCCGGCCGACAATTCACCCTCCCGTCACGTACGAAGACCGGATGCCCCCCCCCCCTCCCACCAGAAACCAGCAGAGCAGGCTGCGCGTGATGAAGTCACTGGCCAGAATTCCGCCGACTCGCAAATACGACATAGCTGGACGGCAGCGGATCAAATAGAGCTACCATTGAGCCGGCCGGCCAGGAAGCCACCCGCGCCTAAGGCGGCGGTGGAGGGACGGCCGGCGCATACTAGGCACCTGGCCGGACGCAGGTGCGTGTCAGGAAGGGACCAGGCGGGACGTAACGTCCTGTTTGGTCTTCATACAATCCAGACAAATCAGGGCCTTAAAGGAAAACCACTGGGGGTGGGGGGCAAAAAGATACTCGCATTTTTGGGGGCACCTTTTTTTGTGGCAAAAGGTATCCCCATTTTTTTCCTCCGCGGATTTGGGCTGGTCACCTTATTTTGGTATTCGAGCTTAAGAAATTCACTTTTCGAATTGACAAAAAAATGATTTTGTGGACATTTTTCCGAGAAAAAACTGGGGTTAAAAAACAAACAAATCACAAATCCGATATAGCCATTTGGAAGAGTGTCATTTCTTTTCTTTTGACGTTTTTTATTTGCAATTTGATTTGAAGCTGTATTTTTACGATTTTTCAAAGATGTATTGTTTTTCCACCAAAAAATCGCATGACAAGACGTCATTAATACGTTATTATCTCCCAAAATACTACATTACTTTCATTGATTTTTTTTAAAAGTCGTAGAATTGATCCAGTATAAGGTGCTGCAAATTTATCGTTGATATTTATCACAGTTTTAAAGTTATTGAGAAAATCCGGGAAGGGGCAGAGTGTGCCCCCCCCCCCCCCCTCCTCCAGCGGGGGGCGTGCCACCAGGGCTGCTTGAATTGCATCAGGTGCGCTCTTTTGTCTATCATTGCAAGCAAGGGATACATACAAACTTCAAATTCAATCACTCGAGAGAAGAAAAAACTTCCAGATCCAACAACAACCCATCTCCCCACGCTACCGCTAATGAGCAATTGTTCAAAGGATATTGAAATTCAAGATATTCCGGAAATAATTTAAAGATACTTATTTTGGCTGGGGAAAAAAATCTTAGGAACTTCATGACATTTGCCTTGGATTTGTATACCTTTATCCACTGGCGGATACCGGGGGGGAGGCGTCAGGGCCCAATGCCCCCCCCCCCCACAGGAATCTGGGGGGCATTCAATACAAGTCCCCCGCGCGTTCCCAGTTTATCTTAAAATCGTAAAAATTGTCTTTGCAGCAGTCAAAATCCAGCTATCCACAGTAAAAAACGGAAAATTTCGCGCCGCTTCGCAGCATCACACAATTTTTGCAATTGCTTATGCAAATTTGGAAAATGGGAAAATGAATTCCATTATCCCATGGAATTCATTTTCATAACGCGAGTTACTGGGGGGTGGGGGGGCTATTTTTGCCCCTCCCCCTCGGATCTCCGGAACTACTGGACCGAATGTAAAAATTCAAACGGCATTCGATAGCCATGGGAAATTTATCGAGGGAAACATAATATTGTTGACCTCGGGGTCATCGATGACGTCACAGGTCAGGTCAAGTACAAAATGTTTGACCGTGTCAAAAGGTCTCAATGGATGGAATTGTCGCGCAAAATTGCGATATTAAACGCATAAACTGTCGATAAATCGGTATGATTCGTGTGTCTGACACTTCTAAGTACCTTTCTAAGCTGTTTATGAACTTGGGTCAGGCCAAGGTCATCCGAGGTCACGAGGTCAAACTGCAGATTACTGTCATTAGGCGTTGTAGCAATGTTTATGGGTTTGTGTTTCGTCTAGAACGCGTAAAATGAACTTAGAACATTGTTTGTTCCATATAAATAGAAGTAAAAAGCAAAAACGGAAATGCGTTTTTTATGCATTGTAATGCTGTGAGAGGTGGTCGTTTTTGTCATTTCAAGGTCATAACTTAGTCATTTTTGAAGATATCGACTTCAAATTTGGTACACATATTCACCGCACACGTCTCGATCACATATATTCCGGTTTTTGGATAATTCTGATTTTTCTTGAAAATTGTGTTTAAAAAAAAATGTATTAGGATTTCTCAAAATTTTGAGTTTAAAAAAAACTTAAAAATCCGAGATCGCAGTTTGATAGCCCGGTCTATTGTCAGTAATTTGATTTAAGACAATTGAGTTTATCTCAAACATCGTACCTTTGAGAGTGTTTTCCGCAAACCATTATTTTGCAACAAAAACCGAAGAACATGACGTCACTCTGACGTCATTCCCGGTTGACCTATCATAACCTCATATTTTTCCTTTTACCAACATGTGTAGAATTGATGTGAGAGAAGGTACTGCTAGTTTGGTGACGATACCAGTGTTCGTTTAGGAGTTATTACAAAATAACGGGACGGGGGGCAAACAATAGTAACTCGCGGGTTAACACGCGCCCTGGAGGGGGGGCGAAATCCGCACACCCCTCCGGTTTTTCAAAGATAGCGCAAAAACGGCGGCGCGCAACGCTGCCGTTTTTTGCACACCTGTTTAGAAATGAACTTCCCACATTATGTGAAATTATTGGCCTCGGGTCATCTTAGGTCAAGTCACCAGACCAGGTTACGTGATGACCTCAACTCCAAAACGTTTGCAGTAGTACCACAGCCACAGATTTACGCTGATCGGTTTCAATCTTGCAGGACTTCATAAGCTTATAGATACCAACAATTTGTTTATCTCGGATTTATAATATCTGTGACCTAAGGTCAGGTCAATTTTGCGACCGCCAACAATGTTGTGTCAATAACTATCGACATCATGCAGATAGAGAATAGAAAATGGTGTCAATGTGTTTGTCTCGTCGAGACACGTCTCCCAATATGCAACATGACCAACTTGGGTCACACTTGACCTTGACCTGAGGTCAAATTTCTAAGTTGACCTAACCCGATCACTATGCATATGATACGAAGCGCCTTGACAAGAAATTTGCGATGGCGTAAACATGATTGCTTTATCTTTATTAGGTACAAAGTTATTTGCGAAAAACAATTTTGCAAAAAAAATCACCTTTTTGACATTCGATGACCTCTAGAAACAAAACTATTGACCTGAGCTCAAATCTGAGGAAATTTATGTGTATTGCATGCTTCAAGAGCTTTCGATTGTTTTTTCCGTTTGCTGCTAACTATCATAGTTCTCGAGATATGTGGGGGTGTTCGAAGCGAAGTCTTGAAAACTTGAAAATCTGACCCTTGATCTGACTCTGGTGACCTCAATATTGACCTGAGAAAAAAATGAACGAAATACTTTCGAAAGAGCTTGTTTCTAGCTATCTAACATTGTTATCTGCTTGTCGCTACGTTGCGTGGTTTTCGAAATCATAGGGGGGGGGGGGGGGCGAAATCCGCCTCCCCCTCCAGGGCGTGTAATTATCAGAGGCCCTCCAGGGCCTCCGATTTCTTTCAATGATAGACAAAACAGCGCACCTGATGCAATTCAAGCAGACCCTGTGACACTTAACCCGCGCCATGCTGGGGGGGGGGCAGAATCTGCCCCCTCCCTCCCGGATTTTCTCAATAACTTGAAAACTATGATAGATATCAGCGTCAAACTTTCAGTACCTTATACTGCATCAATTCTACGTCTTCTCACCATATTTCAATGAAATTGATGTATTGTGGGAGATAATGCCGTTTTAATCACGTCATGTCATGCCATTTTTGGTGGAAAAACGATAAATGTTTGAACAATCGTAAACAAATAGTTTTTAATCAAATTGCAAAAAAAGGCAAAAAAAGGAAATGACATTCTCTTCAAAATGGCTATCTCGGATTTTTAAAATGTTGTGTTTTTGACCCCCGACCCCCCCCCCCCCAAACAAAAAATCGGGAAAAAAGAAATCCACATTTTGTAAAGTGAATTTCTTAAGCTCGAATACCAGAATAAGATGACCGGTCCAACTTCGCGGAGAAAAAAAATGGGGGTTCCTTTTAGCCACAAAAATATGCTACCCACACGGAGAGAGGCTGGATCTGCCAGTGCATTTATCACCCAAACAATAACCACCACCACCAGGTAAGCATATTGTATTTTAATTTAATACCTATCAAGCGAAAAATGACATGAAAATACTGAAATCAGGGTGGGCAAAATTTCTTTATACAGATACAGATACAGACTTTTATTAAGGTCGTCCACATGTGCCTGTGGCTATTACAACCTCTCGTCATGAG
Source organism: Chirona hameri (assembly GCA_036785665.1). Classification (NCBI taxonomy): domain Eukaryota; kingdom Metazoa; phylum Arthropoda; class Thecostraca; order Balanomorpha; family Balanidae; genus Chirona; species Chirona hameri. Next base: position 66,068 of record JAXIVJ010005928.1, read on the forward strand.
TTAAAAACACAGGGAACATGGTCAGAAAAAGCATACAATAAAATCACACAAGTAAAAACAAGAATACAAAACACTGACACACGCCAACACATACACACACACACACACACACACACACACACACACACACACACACACACACACACACACACACACACACACACACACACACACACACACACACACACACACACACACACACACACACACACACACACACACACACACACACACACACACACACACACACACACACACACACACACACACACACACACACACACACACACACACACACACACACACACACACACACACACACACACACACACACACACACACACACACACACACACACACACACACACACACACACACACACACACACACACACACACACACACACACACACACACACACACACACACACACACACACACACACACACACACACACACACACACACACACACACACACACACACACACACACACACACACACACACACACACACACACACACACACACACACACACACACACACACACACACACACACACACACACACACACACACACACACACACACACACACACACACACACACACACACACACACACACACACACACACACACACACACACACACACACACACACACACACACACACACACACACACACACACACACACACACACACACACACACACACACACACACACACACACACACACACACACACACACACACACACACACACACACACACACACACACACACACACACACACACACACACACACACAACACAATCACTAAAACCAGTCGGCATGATGGTGAGAATCGCTGCGTCGGTCAGTCCGGTGCCCGCGGAGCGGCAGCGAGATGTCGCCGCACTTGGCGACGAAACAGCGGCACGGGCAGTCCTAAAAGGTCGCGTGGCAGGGCGTTATACAGCGCTGGTCCCCGGTAGGCAAAACGCCGCCGTCCCATCTCCGTGCGTGACCGGGGAACAAACAACATGTGGTCCTGTCGCGTGGCCCGCTCGGTAGCGCGGGCCTCTGCTACGGTGGACAGACTCGCAGCCAGCTGTTCAGGCTCGCCGCAGCAACGCACCTTGTGCGTGAGGCACAGTGTGTGGTAAGTGGCCATGCCCTCCACGCCGAGCCACCCCAGCCTCCCCAGCAGATCCGACACATGGTCGTACTTCCGTCGGCCAAAAAGTACTCTTGCAGCATAGTTTATGACTTTTTGAAGCCGACAGAAGTTCCCCTTCTTGCCGTTACCGTATACCGAGATACAGTACCGGATCTGCGAGAAAACCAGGGCATTGATCAGCGCGGAGAGCACGGCCGTTGGCAGGTGCCCCCTCAGATGCGATAACCCAGTCAAAACTCCGAAGCAGCGCTGTGTTACGGTAGAGACATGGCGGTCCCAGCATAACGAGCGGTCAAAGGTGAGACCTAGGTTTTTGGCTTCTGAAATGGGGATTAAATCCTGATCGCGGAATTTTACTTTGATGTCATGTACAGTGCGCAGATTTTGAGAGCTGCCCTTAAGCATCAGTTGGGTCTTGGCGGCATTTACTTTCAGTCCATTTGCTTGGAACCAGTTATCGAGAGAGGCTAAGGCACCCTCCATGCGAGTGACGACTTTGTGAATATCAGATTTTTTGCCGCTGACCAAAATTTGGGTGTCGTCAGCATATTGGACAACCACTGCGTCCCTCGGCAAACAGACTGAGATCGTTTGCGAAGACGCAGTAGAGGAGAGGGCCTAGAGATGAGCCTTGAAACACACCGATGCTGTTGGGCAGCAGAAGGGAAGTTTTCACTCCACCCAGACCGTCAGTGAGGCTGACACTCCGGGTGTGGTTGCGCAAATAGGCAGAGAACCAAGACGTGTCAATTCCGTGAAGTGATAATTTTGACAGGAGTTTTGAATGATCTATCACATCGAAACATTTGCTCAAATCCAGCAGGCAGAGCAGGGAACTTCTCCGTGGTCAAAGGCAGATAGGATTTGGTCGGAAATTGAGGTCAGCGCAGTTTCAGTCGAGTGACGAGGCCGGAAACCGTGCTGACTGGAAGAGAGGAGGTGGTTATCTGAAAGGTATTTGTAAAGCTGCTGGTGTACAGCGCGCTCTACGATTTTGGCTATGACTGGAACAATGGATATAGGACGGAAGTTGGATGGGTCAGAAAGATTGCCGGATTTGTGAATGGGATGGACTAGGGAATGTTTCCAGGATTCAGGAACGTCGGACTGGGTTATGCTGGAGTTGACCAAATGCAGGAGCACCCATCCAACCGAGTCAAAGCAGGCACGAATCATTCGTATGCTGATGCCGTCGTCACCGCAGGCCGGCGAGCCACTCATCCCAAACACAACGGCCCGCAGCTCCGCCAGTGACAACGGCATCAGCACAAGAGAACAGGCACCGACACGCGGCAGACGACAGGCTATGTCCGGCGTAGGCCCTAAGCGCTTCACTTCCTCAGCCACACGCGGACCCACGCCGACAAAATAACGATTTAGGTCGTCCGGTGTGGACATCTGGCTATCTTACGGGAGGCTCGTTTGCTGCCGACGACAGGTCTAATCAGTCGCCACATCGACTCCCGTCTACCCTCACGGATGCGCCGCTCCACATCCTGGCGAGTATCATGCCTAATCGCAGAACGCACGGCTCGGTTTGCATCACGGTACTGGGTTGACCCGTGACCAAACGCTGCTAGCGCCCCACGGCGGCGAGACATCAATACTTTAGTTGAGTCAGACACCACGGGGGCGCTCGGGTTCCTGATTTTAACAGTCCTGAGAGGGGCATGGGAGTCGATTATCGGCCACGCGACCTTTTAGGACTGCCCGTGCCGCTGTTTCGTCGCCAAGTGCGGCGACATCTCGCGGCCGCTCCGCGGGGCACCGGACTGACTTGACTGGGGGGGGGGGGGGGGGGGGGAGGCAAAACGGCTCACTGGGAGGGCATTTGCCCCCCCGTTAACATGTTAAAATAGGCCCTGAGACAAATAAAGAGCAGCGCTCTCAATCGCCAGGTGTGTACACCCGAGAAGTAGCGCCACGCCCCCCTGCGCAAACTCAGACACCCGGCCGCCTAGGATAGGTGTGAACAACGACGAATAGCGCTGCTTAGCCACGCACCTGGGTTAACCAGAACAGGAAACAACACCGGGACGCACTAGCGAGAGGCCGGAGGGAGCTGATTAACCAGTTAACCAGATCAGGAAAACACCACAGGAAGCGGATTTGGCGGATTAATCACCACAGGGTGAACCCGGTCAACAGCTGGAGTCTCTAACAAGATTCGGAGGTAGCGGATCCGCCAAGAAACAGGGGAACCGTTTAACGTCGGATGTCGCTAACTAGGTTCGGACGCCGACTTTAACTAGATCGAAATCAAACAAATGGAGGGCAGCGAAGGGTCGGAGGAACAGGCCGGAAGAGACAATTAGCAGACGGAAGCCCACCGTCGCAGACGGCAGGTGGATGGGAAGTAGCACGGCCGGCGGATGCGGAAGTGAGAGGAGATATAACGGACAGAGTGGAGAACAAGAGGAGTCACACGCGGGGAGAGAGCCGATGCAGTCGTGCCGAGACATGGAGCCAGGAGAGTTGCGCGAAAGGAGAGTACGCTATCAGTGACGTCAGCAGACGCCGTGAGGCGCGGACCCGACACTCTGCCTCGGGCGTCACACTTCGGAGTCGACCATCAGCGCATCAGATCGGTCTCCAGTCGACAAGTAAGGGATCTCGCTCACTCCTCTAGCCCGCTATATATCCGATTATCCATTATCTAACCCAACCTACGCCCCCGCACCCCACCAGCCATGTTATTCACGCTGGACGACCCAGGCTGGGGTGTTGTTTCGGGCGATATGACGTCACTCGGCGGGAGGGGCGACCAGCTGTTCCCGTCCCAGCCCGGGTTAATGGGGCTGTTCACCCGTGGGAGGGCAACAGCGGGAACAGGGGAGGGGTATATGGACGGATCACGCGCTTGGGAGACGGGCAGAGGATGTTTGTATGAGCGCAGGGGAGGGTTAGGCAGAAGGTGTTTGTATGAGCGTGGGGAGAGGCCGGGCAGATATGTTTGTGGGGGCAGAGAGAGCGGAACGAAAAGGTGCGGCTGGCCAGCAACTTGGCTTAATGGATTGAGGAGCGGGCCAGCGGCAGGGGGATAAGTGGGGTTTTAATCGTTAGCGGGACGGGGATTGTGTGTGGTGGCGGGGCGGCACTTGGCACTAGGCGGTCGCCATACAGTCGGTACTTGTAAATACAAAAATGGGTGTGAACAGCCGGGCCTGTCGAGGAGAATGGACGAACGAAAAAGAGTGAGCTACGTAGGCTGGGCGGAGCCCGCATGTCGGGAGGGCAGGTGGCCGGCTCATATCATGGCCACAGCGGGGTCCGCCCCAGGTTCAATGTTTGCAATGTTCGATTCAAA
>JAXIVJ010005929.1:0-70529 GCA_036785665.1 Chirona hameri
GGAACGTCCAGTATGTATATACAGAAGATAAACAATTACACATCAGTACCGTGGTGCGGCGGCCAGTGCTTGCCGTCGGTGTCGGGCAGTGGTGGCCAGCGGCCAACCGTCGGCCGCCTTAGCCGACACTGCTCCAGGGCACAGTCGTGCGAGAACCTGCAGACAGCCGCCACCCGAGCCACACCACGAGCTGTTATGTCGACCAGCTGCTGTCATGTCAGCCAGCTGCCGTCAGCCGTCACACCGGACCAGCTGCCACTCCGGGGACCAGCTGCTGTCACTCCGGGACCAGCTGCTGTCAGCCGTCACACCGGACCAGCTGCCACTCCGGGACCAGCTGCTGCCACTCCAGGACCAGCTGTCACTCCGGGACCAGCTGCTGTCACACCGGGACCAGCTGCCACTCCGGGACCAGCTGCTGTCACACTGGGACCAGCTGTCACTCCGGGACCAGTTGCTGTCACACCGGGACCAGCTGTCACACCGGGACCAGCTGTCACACCGGGACCAGCTGTCACACCGGAACCAGCCAGGGGCGGATCCAGAAAATCTTCAAGGGGGGGGGCATCAGTTGCAGTGGTGCCCCTACTTATACCAAATATGAAAACTCAACGGATTTAGTCCACTATATTTTTGGGGGTGGTATTTCCGCTTTTTTATTGACAACGTTTGGCTATAGGTATTTGCAATATCAGTCGTACCCTTTCTATCATTTAAAGTGTGCCGCGGATGGTGCTAAAATATATTATTTGTACAGTCAAGGGCGGCCCCAGACGGCTGATGAAGAATTGACCAAGAGTTCCCTCTTGGTCAATTCTTCATCAGCCGTCGAGGTTCGTGACCGGGGGGGGGGGGTGGAAGCCGTTTTTAACGAGCAGTACATCTTATGCATGCGATAAACTATTATTGCGCCGCGAAGCGGCGCCAAAATTTGAGGTTTTGAGCGGGTTGGAGAACTAATTTTTTGCTATTGGAACCAGCATGCAGGGTCAAAACGATGAAATATGTCTGGAGCAAAAGGTGGTGTCAAAAGACATGTTGACCTCCCCATTTAAGGCCCCCATCATGGCCCCATATCCTCCCCCCCTGCGGCCGCCAGTGTGTGCAGTCTATATTAGACCCATTTGTACTGGAAAAAAAAAAACACTGATTGATTTGCGCCGCGTAGCGGCCCGGAATTTGTTGTTTTATTTTGTTTTTGTCTGGATAAATAGACCCTAAAAATCGAAAGGTTCTATAATCTATATGATCAGCCTTAGGGGGCCCTCAGGGCCCCTCGAGTCCGATACGTTGTTGCCTCTGGTATAAGGACACGTTGGTGCCCCTTCATAACCAAGAGACGGGAGGCATGAAGGCACATTTTTGGCATAATTTAGCAATTTGTATTTATCATCATTTCGCGATTTTGTTATTTCCCAGCGACCAATGCTTGTGATTTCATGGCGGCACCAGACCATTGTTTTCCCTTCTGGATTCAAGGAGGAACAGTGCCCTGGTGTCTCCCCTCGCCCCACAGTGCCGCCTACCAGTGGCGTATTTAAGGGGGGCCATGGGGGCCATGGCCCCCCCCCCCTTGGCGCCGAAGTCACACTCCAGAATATGACGTGTCCATTCGGCACGGACTCCATTTGTGTGTAAATTTCAAGATAACCAGGACAAAGTTTTTTTAACTGATAATTCAAAGCGGTTTTATACGTATTATCTATATGGTTCTTGAACAAAATAAGCATTGTCTACCTATACCTCTTTGAATATTACAAATGGACTTTAAATTATAGCAATCCATTAGCAATCCACAAATCATCCATAGATAACCTTCTCATTTGGACATGTGCTATGCCATCAAGCATGCTTTTTCTTTTCTGTCTATTCCTATTTTAAGAGTTTAAGGCTAGAATAAAGTAGATATGGCGGCAGGCTGCCGGGCCTGGTGCGGTGCTGCCAGATGTTGGCCGGCTTTGTGCGGTGCCAACCAAATTTTGTGTGGTGGCGGTGGTGGTGCCGGTCCCTGCATTTGGTGATTTTTTTTTTGGCATCACTTTCCGAGCGAACTTGCCCCCCCCCCCCCCCCCGGTGGCGACGCCCCTGGTAAGACAAGACTCAAAACATGAATTGTGCTCCAAAGCATGTGGCCCCCCCTTGGCTGATTTCTAAATACGCCACTGCCGCCTACCGTCACGATGTGCCATGGGTGGTGGTGCCCTTGGTTCACCGGCGCGGTGGTGCCTTGGTTCAAAGAACACTGAATTATTTGCGCCGCGTAGCGGCGCGTTTTTTGTGCTTTATTTTGGTGGTGCCCTTGGTGCCCCGGCGTGGTGGTGCCCCCATGGCCCAAGGGGGGGGGAGTCATGACCCCCGTGACCCCCCCCCCCCTGGGTCCGCCACTGGGACCAGCTGCTGTCAGCTGTAACACCAGGACCAGCTGCTGTCAGCTGTCACCAGGGGCGTAGCCAGGGGGGGGGCATGCCCCCCCCCCTCCCCTCCCCCTGAGCAAAATAAATTTACACTAGATGAAATGAGATTCTCTGATGACCCGACCCGACCCTACCCCTCCCCCCCAGGTCAACAACATATGCCTGAGCACCGATGTGCCCCCCCCCGCACTGATACAAAATATACGTGCTAGGCTACGTGCCTGGCTACGTGCCTGGCTGTCACACCGGGACCAGCTGCGGTCAGCCGTCACAGCGGGGCCAGCTGCTATCACACGGAGACCCGCTGCCACACCGGGACAAGCTGCTGTCACACCGGGACCAGCTGCTGTCACACCGGGACTAGCTGCTGTCACACCGGACCAGCTGCTGTCACACCGGGACCAGCTGCTGTAACACCGGGATTAGCTGCTGTCCACACCGGGATCAGCTGCTGTCACACCGGGACTAGCTGCTGTCACACCGGGACCAGCTGCTGTCACACCGGGACCAGCTGCTGTCACAACGGGACCAGCTGCTGTCACAACGGACCAGCTGCTGTCACACCGGGACCAGCTTGCTGCAACACCGGGACTAGCTGCTGTCACACACCGGGACCAGCTGCTGTCACAACGGGACCAGCTGCTGTCACACCGGGATTAGCTGCTGTCAACCGGGATCAGCTGCTGTCACACCGGGACCAGCTACTGCCACACCGGGACTAGCTGCTGTCACACCCGGGACCAGCTGCTGTAACACCGGGACTAGCTGCTGTCACACCGGGACCAGCTGCTGTCACAAACGGGACCAGCTGCTGTCACACCGGGACCAGCTGCTGTCACACCCGGGACCAGCTGCTGTCACACCGGAACCAGCTGCTGTCACACTGGGACCAGCTGCTGTCACACCGGGACCAGCTGCTGTCACACCGGGACTAGCTGCTGTCACACCGGGACCACCTGCTGTCACACGGGGTCCAACTGCTGCTAGCTGCCACACCGGGACCAGCTGTCACGCCGGGACCAGCTGCTGCCAGCTGTCACACCAGGACCAGCTGCTGTCACACGGGGACCAGCTGCTGTCAGCTGTCACACCAGGACCAGCTGCTGTCACACCGGGGCCTGCTGCTGTCAGCTGTCACACCGGGACCAACTGCTGTGACACCTGATCTCCAGTGAAAATATAAAATGTTCGGTTCTCCGCCATTTCTCCTAGCATTGCCGTATGTCACATACTTTGTAATATGTCTGAAATATGGTCGCCACCGGAGCAACGCAGACACGGCCCGACGAGTTGACAAGATTACGCGTTCAACGACGCTGTTGAGAACGAAAGAAGTTGGTTTGGTGCTGATATAAATATTTTCTTAAATGTCTTATATGACAATCTGAAGTTGAGCATGGCTTAAAAGTTTACGTCAAATGACCATAAGATATTCGAGCCTGAAATAAACCACCAAAAGTGATTTGCGAAATTTTGATCATATCTTACCAGGCAAAATCAAATCCTCCACCACCGTAAAAGTTTTTTAACATCACTTTCACGTAATCCAGTTTGCATTGGACAGCAGCCCACGGGCTAATGCCGTCATCAGTCCCGCCCGCGGTGGGCGGGGGCCGTGACGTTGGGAGGCTTGTCCCGGGTGGGGGCGGCGGCGGCGTGGCAGGCCTATCAGACAGCAGTAGTAGGTGCCGACAGTTCACACAGCGCGACGACACGTGCGCCGCGTTCCCAGGGATCACGCGCTGAGCGCATGATGACCACACCAACCAGAGCCAGGTAGACACGACAAGACCGGCTCCAACCGGCTTATACCGGATAGTAAATCCTCAGAGAACGAGGCACACCTCTCCATCAGAGGTAGTACTCCTAGAGCCCTATTACTACAATAGCCGTTTTCACGAAGGATTATTGCGCTGAAAAGTTGCTGAAACATTCTGAAAGTTTTGAAAAACTACACAACTCTTACATGCGACTTTTGACTAGAAATGTCCCTCATAATTTTGTAATATGTTGGTAAGAATAAAATATGTTGATAAACTTGCTGTTTGGTGGTAATAAGCAAGACAAGTATTGATAGAATCTTCCTGAAACTTTCTCGAAGTTTCAGGAAGAAATGGTCGCAAATACTAAAGCTCCCTCATCTTGCTGACAATACCGTACACCGAACAGCAACTTATTGTTGATGCGAGCTCCAATGGTGTTAAGTAACCGAAAGAGGTCAATATCGAAGCATTTAACACTATGCGATAGGGCCTTCATTTTTACCATACGGCTTTATGCGCTGGAAGCATGGCAACATACGAGTGGTGAGTAAACGACAGTAAAATCTCCCTGATCTTAGAACGTACCTGTGCTGGTGCCATGATGCTTCATGGGAAAGAAGAAGTCGTTCATATCCTGCGACGGAGACCGCTCCCGAACTGGTGGGGCTGAACTCTCTGTAGACATAGGCTTGTCGTCAAACATGTGTGTGTGTGTGTGTGTGTGTGTGTGTGTGTGTGTGTGTGTGTGTGTGTGTGTGTGTGTGTGTTGTGTGTGTGCTGATCAGTGTATATGTTTGTGCGCAGGGGGCTCACCCGCCTTTGAAATGGGGGGGGGGAGGGGGGATTGAGGGAAGCCGAGTGGGCGCCGTCAGCGAAAAGTTGTTGACTGGGAGGAGGGGGGGGGGGGGGGGGGCGTTACCGAAAAGTTATTGAACGGGGGAGCGTCAGCGAATAGCTGTTGAACAGGGGGGGGGGGGGCGGGGCTGTAGCGTCAGCGAAATTGAACAGAGGAAAAAGGTAACAAATAATGCGTACAATTGAATACTGATTTATAGTTGTTTGTCAGAAAAATTGGGGGGATAATCCCCCTGGCTCAATAATGGGGGGCACGTCCCCCCCATCCCCCGTCCCCCGTGGGCCCCTGTATGTGCAGTATGCTGATATAGTCGGAAAATATCAAGAAGTAATGCACTGCAACAACACCAATAAGACTTCGTAACTATAAATGCCCAGCGCCTGATGCTGAACCGTTTGCACTCGGTGATTACCGAGTAAATTACTGCACGGGTGCAAGGCTTCCCGTCGACTTAAACTCAGGCTCGATTGCGCACTTCTTCGTTTCACATTTTTGCTGTTTATCGTTTTCGTATGTCGGTTTCGCACTTCCGCACTTTCTAGTTGTTGCACTTAATCATTTTGTCTTGCAACCTTCATTCAATTTGCGATTAAGTGGAGTGTGTCTACTGACATCGCAGATTTGGGTTTTGACACAAGTTTAGAGAACATAACTTTCTGAAAGTATTGATAGTATCGATTCAACTGCTAGAATATCGATAGCACCAGCCAATAGGATTTCGACCAACAGCTCGTGAGCAGCAAGCGAACACAGCCTCGACGGCCATGTTTCTCTTGCGACCGTTTGTTTACATCGTCTTCATTGCTCGGCATCGTCGTTCCAGTTTATGCATACCAGTGATGTGTCAATCCTGACTGATACGTTGACAAAATTATCCAACAATACCAATACTTTGCAACCACCACCCAAAACCAAAACAAGCGCAATTCCCACACATATTGAATAGGCGGAACGATCGGATTGTATTTTGTCTCAGGGTGCGTCGTTCACGCAACATCTTCCTCTGATTATCTTCATAGCAAAGCCCAGCATTGAGCTACTCACAAATTGCCACTTGGCCCGATAGCAGAACGTTGCGAGTATCGCAACTACCCTGCACCGTAGCGCCTCGCCAAGACAGTTGAGAAAATCGCCACCTTGGCGAAATATCGCAAAACTTACATATTCAGCAGCGCCTCGGCTGAGAAGTGGCGGTTGGCCAGGTGTCCGGCTGTCTCGTGGTGTTCTGAACATACAGCTCCCACGATACTGACTGGCCCCGTCTATAGACTGAGGTCCCCTCCCAGACTCCTATCAAGCTCGCCAGACTGACACGCCCCCGGCCGTGGACAGCACAGTCCACTCGCGCCAGTCCGTGGCCAGCGCAGTCCACTCGCCCCCGGCCGTGGACAGCACAGTCCACTCGCGCCAGGCCGTGGCCAGCGCAGTCCACTCGCCCCCGGCCGTGGACAGCACAGTCCACTCGCGCCAGTCCGTGGCCAGCGCAGTCCACTCGCCCCCCGGCCGTGGACAGCACAGTCCACTCGCCCCCGGCCGTGGACAGCACAGTCCACTCGCCCCGGCCGTGGACAGCACAGTCCACTCGCGCCAGACCGTGGACAGCACAGTCCACTCGCCCCCCGGCCGTGGACAGCACAGTCCACTCGCGCCAGGCCGTGGACAGCACAGTCCACTCGCGCCAGTCCGTGGCCAGCGCAGTCCACTCGCCCCCGGCCGTGGACAGCACAGTCCACTCGCGCCAGGCCGTGGCCAGCGCAGTCCACGTCGCCCCCGGCCGTGGCCAGCGCAGTCCACACGCCCCAGGCCGTAGCCAGCGCAGTCCACTCGCCCCCGGCCGTGGACAGCACAGTCCACTCGCCCCCGGCCGTGGACAGCACAGTCCACTCGCCCCCGGCCGTGGACAGCACAGTCCACTCGCGCCAGTCCGTGCAGGAAGAAATCCTCCTGACGCACCCTTCACCGCATGCCAGACTCACTCACTTACCCTGTGATCACTGATCAGTCATCGCCATGCCAGACTTACCCCGTGATCACTGATCAGTCATCACTCATCAGCATCGCTTCGGCTCTCCAGACCGACACTGGCATGTGGTCAGTATGTACAGTATCTACTACAGTCCGCCAGAAAAACACTCGCCCTTTGGCCAGTACAGTCCACCTGCCCCCCCCCCCCTCCTCCCCCTGGACGTCAGTACAGTTCAGCTTCCCCCTCTGACGTCAGTACAGTTCGCCTGACTCCCCCTGAGGTCAGTACAGTTCACCTGCCCCCCCCCCCCCTTGAGGTCAGTACAGTCCCATCTGCCCCCCCCCCCTCTGAGGTCAGTAAAGTACACCTCCCCCTGAGGTCAGTAAAGTTCACCTGACCCCCTTCCCTGAGGTCAGTACAGTCCACCTGCCCCCCCCCCTCCTCTGGTGGTCAGTAAAGTTCACCTGCCCCCTCATCTGTGGTCAGTAAAGTTCACCTGCTCCCTCATCTGTGGTCAGTAAAGTTCACCTGACCCCCTGAGGTTCAGTAAAGTTCACCTGACCCCTGAGGTCAGTAAAGTTCTCCTGAACCCCTGAGGTCAGTAAAGTTCACCTGAACCCCTGAGGTCAGTACAGTTAACATGGCATGTCCCTGTTGCGGCCGGTACAGCCTGCCTGACACCTCCACTCCCCTGCGGTTAGTAAAGTTCGTCTGATCCCCCCCCCCCCCCCCCCCCGGTGGTAGAGGTGGCAAAACGTGGACCCGAGGATCCGGTCTCTAGACCCAGTCTGGACCCAGTTGGTCCCAGACTGGGTCCCGCCAAATGATACCGGGTACAGACTGGGTCCAACTTATGCTTCATGCTGGTTTCACGCAAGTAGGAACACTGATACGCAGGTTTCTTTGTGCTGTTGACCAATCTGAACTGTATGCATTTGCAACTACAAGAGTTAGTTTACTTGCACTATCTGTAGAGTGCAAATTTGTCAATATTAGTTGCGAGACATTTTGCTAGTTGGGTCCGCTGGGTCCAAATTTGCCTCGCACCGGGTATAACTGCGTCCATTTTTCAGTTTTTTTGGACGGGTGGGGTCTGGGTCCATACAATATAAACTTTTGTCCCCCTCTAGTCAGTACAGTGTTCGGGACACGACTACGCTCCCACGATCGGATACGCCCACTTCGGACCACCCAGCAGGAAGCCAGCGTTAACATACAATATCTGCCTTCCTTGCAGCATAGTTCCACGAATATACATGGTGTAAAAAATAATATACATTGTATTTGGTGTAAATTGATGATACACAAAACATATAATAACTAACTACGAAAACTGATGCATGCACCTAATGCTAACGTTAGGACATATTGATTTCCGTGCATTTCCGTGCACAAGGGGGGGGGGGCACAGAGCCATCCCCCCTTGGCATTTAAAGGGGGCAACGAATATTTTGCCCCCCCCCTTTGCTCGATGAATCGTAATGGTAAAAATTGCCTTTGCAGCAGTCATAATCCCGCTATCCACAATACAAAAACTGGAAAATTTCGCGCCACTTCGCGGCGTGACACAAGTTTCGCCATTGCTTATACAAATTTGGAAAATAGAAAAATGAATTCCATTAAATGTCTGACAGAGGCTCTTTGCTGGCTCCAGGGCCCACTCCCTTAATGAAATATTAACTTTCAAGCGTGCTACATGTTTAGCTAGTCTGTCGAGTTCCTAAAAAGGCGATGCGACCGCAAAGATGCGGACATCGGCACCTAAAAGCTGCTCCAGCGGTGCCCAACTTGCACTGGCGGATCCAGGGTGTGTGTGTGGGGGGGGGGGGGAGTCATCAGGGGCAAACGCCCCCCCCCCTGCTTGAATCTGGGGGCATTCAATACAAGAATCCCCCACCCCCCTGTGCGTTCCCAATTTGTCGTAAAATCGTAAAAATTGTCTTTGCAGCAGTAAAAATCCAGCTATCCCCAGTAAAAAACGGAAAATTTCGCGCCGCCTCGCGGCATGACACAACTTTCGCAATTGCTTATACAAATTTGGAAAATGGGAAAATGAATTCCATTAGGTAATTGTCTGGCAGAGGCTCTCCTTGGCGGTAATTTCTGGCACTGGCAGATCCAGTGGGGTATCAGGGGCAAATATCCCCCCTCCCCCTCCACAGGAATCTGAGACAAGCATGCAATACAAGTATGCCTCCCCCTCCGCGCGTTCCCTGCACTGAACGTGAAAAACAATGATCTTAGGAGAAAACTTCATGAAAACGGATTTTTTTCTTCTCTCGAGTGATTGCATTTGAAGTTGGTATGTATCCCTTTCTTTCAATGATAGACAAAACAGCACACCTGAGTCCTGCTGCAATTCAAGCTGCCCCGGTGACACTTTACCCGCGCCCGCTGGGGTGGGGGGGGGGGGGGGGGGGGGGCAGAATCAGCCCCTCCCGGATTTTTTTTTGCAATAACTTGAAAACTGTGATAGATATCAACGTCAAACTTTCAGTACCTTATACTGTATCAATTCCACGTCTTCTCATCCAATTTCAATTAAATTGATTTAGTATTTTTGGAAATAATGACGTTTTAATGACGCCATGTCATGCCATTTTGTGTAGAAAAACAAACGTTTTGTGTAGAAACAATCGTAGAAAATAGAGTTTTGAATTAAATTGCAAATAAAAACGTCAAAAGAAAGTAAATAACATTATCTTTAAAATGGCCACCTCGGATTTTCGAAATTTTGTGTTTCTGACCCCCCAAAATAAGAGATTTTTGTTGTGTTTTTTTGGGGGGAATCCACAATTTTTTGTTGTTTTTGTGAATTTGAAAAGGGAATTTCTTAAGCTCGAATACCAAAATAAGATGACCGGCCCAAATCCGCGGAGGAAAAAAATGGGGTACCTTTTTGCCACAAAAAGATACCCCCCACCCCACGGAGAGAGGCTGGACCGCCAGTGTCAACTTGTTAAACCAAAGAGGTAATAGTGGGGACCAGGCCAGGACCATCTTCCAAAGCCATCTCCCCACAGGCTCCTCCAGATGCACAGGAACTATTTATGCGCGAAAAAGTCGTTCTGCCTCTTGCTGCTTTCAAACCATTTGCACTGTTACCGGTTGTTTGTTAAAGGGAGTGTGCCTACTGCCTACTCACATCGCTTTATTTGGGGTTATTGACACTGGTCTAGATAGAACATAATTTTCTGAATTGAACCATGACTTAATTTCTCCAGATTCACCCTAGTTGCTGAGATATTCCAAAGACTACAGGAACGTGATGGAATCACAAAATTATCGGGTAGACTCCAGAAGGCTTACCACCACTAGAAGCATTGCTAATATCGAAATATGGATCCAAATTTGCTAGCATATCGTTAGCGCCGGCCCATAGCAATTTGACAACACAGCTCGTGCGCGCTGATAGCAGCAGCCGAACAGTACCGTCTGTCCCCTACTCGCAACGCGTAATAGCCGTTTTGACGCCATTTTTAGACGAAGATATCAATTTAGAGCTTCGAAACTTGCACATAATAAAGATAATGAAGTTCACAGTGGCAAGAACATGCTGTGCAAAACTTGTCTCTCTATCTCTATCTGTCTCTCTATCTCTATGATGTGACCGTAATTGTATTGTCTTAGGTTTGTTTTTTGCGCTGTTTTACACATCGTTTTCCTCTGTTTATAGTGGCGATCGTTTTGTCGATATCGAAACAAAAAATTAGAAAAAAGAATATAAGTGAAAATTAAACTAAAAGGGCTCCAGTTGTGAATTTTATCGTATCCAACAATCAGCCCAATAGCTTCTCACCGTAAGAAGAATATTTTTGACATTCCATAACAGTAGGAGGAGTGGAGGTAATCCCAGGTAGCCTTTACTCTGACTACCTGGGATTACCTCCAGGTAGTCAGAGTAAAGGCGGCCGCAAACAGCGCATTCGGTGGCCGATATCACTGCGAAATTCCGCCTCGGAAAATCGCGGCGACACCGCGGAATATCGTCCTTGTTCCGGCGGATTCGGCGCTGTCTGCTCGCAAGATTCCGCCCCGCCGACCTACAGCATGTCGCATCCTGTCCCTACAGCCTGTCCCAAGGTAAATTAATTATGGTCATTTTTCGACGAAGGTGTAAGTTTAGAACCACGACACTTTTACATAATAAATTTCACAGCAGCAAAAACATGCTCGGCAAAATGTGTATGTAACCTCTGTTGCGTAGATTCGCCACTGTTAGCCTGATACGTTTGTGTTGTCCGCGGTTCCGCGTCGTTCAGTCGCGGAAAAAGCTCGTACGGACCAGATTTTTACGCCATTCCGCCAGCGGACACTCGGCGCGTTTAGCTTGCGTTTTTCATCGTTTCGGCTGACGCAGACGCTGAAAATCGCTGCAGATGCGCGGAAAGTCGTAGCGATATCGTGGCCTCCACGCAACAAATGGCCCAGTGTGCGGCCGCCTTTACAGTTACATATGTATACAGTAATTATTATCATATGTACTATTGAGCGCTGACTGTCACCGGTCATGGTGTTTTACTATCCGAAGCTAATGTATATGACAAACTACATTAATTGCAATACTTTTCACCATACCGAGATGTGCAACCAGGAAGAGGGATTACCTGAGGCTTAGCTCCAATCACGGTCTGGTTCCAATATTAAAATTTCGTTTCCACGACCTAAATTTAACTTTTCATGCCGCTTTGCGGCGTCACATCGGTGGCCATCGTCATCGTCTTCGGTTCGTCGTAACGCTTAATTGAGTGAAGTGAATAGCATTTTAGCTTCTTATCCTCTACATGACCCACCGCCTATATTTCTGGGTTTGATCAGGCAAACTCGTAAAAATTTAGCGCAGCTTCGCGGCGCTCATTAACAAGTACCTACTATGACATGAAATCAACATTAAACATGCTGTAAAGGCTTAAATACACGCATACAAAATGGGGGGACATTTTTTCGTCATTTCAGCCCCCCCCCCACTCAAAAATTATCGGCGATGCCCCTGATCAGTGCGACCTGTGGTATTCACTGTGTGATTGAATTACCTTGCATCCCTCTAGTGCAAAAATCCGCTGTTTCGAAGAAAAAATAAGATGGAAGCAATCGATGCGGTACCATTTCAATATGGTAATTTGACGCAGTCGCTGGTTTTCTGAATCGGACACCACCACCTCTGATGTCAAAGGTGTGGTCGTCTCGGTCGTCTGTTGGAGATAAGAATGGATTGATTTCGCTTGATTACAACAGCCGTGATGTGAAGTGGAAGCAAGTTTGATATCAAATATCGTTCAGTACAGGGACGTAACCAAGGCGGGGGCAGGGCCATACCCCCCCCCCCCCCGATAAAACCAATTTACACTAGATGAAATGTGATTCTTCTGACGACTCGACCCCTCCCCCCCCCCCCCCGGTCAACAACATCTCGCTGATGGCTGACGACCCGCTACCCCCCCCCCCCCCCACTCAACAACTTCTTGGAAATACGTCTCTTGATGGATTTGCTCCCTCCCCCAAACAAGATCAAAAATGTATAATTGGTCATGTTGCCCCCCCCCCTTATCAGCCGTCTGCGGCCGCCAGTGTGTATCCATGTGCTGGTTATGCCACTGTGTGTCGAGACTGTTTCCTAGCGCTGCCAGCGACAGTTATAGATAGTGACAGATGCCGTGACCTTGACAGCTGGGTGTGACATAAGCACTTTTCCCACGCTTCGGAAGTCGCGCTTCCGGATCTCAAGTTCTCGGATGTGATGCAACACGTCAGCATGTCACAGACACTGATAGCGCTGCTGCTAGTATGGGTGCGCTTCATCTATTATATTTGATTATTCATTTTAAGCCTAAATAAATATAACTGAACGCATACTGCCTAAACACATTGCCAGTCTGTTAATAATAATAATAATAATAATATCATAATAATATTATTGTTTGTGGCGTGCTCGATATTACAATGTGACTGCCTGCACGTGAGAATTACTTGTCAAAGGTGTGAACTCCGGGGCAGCCACTGATGTATTATGTATTCGGTTACCATATATTCGTAATGATAGGTAACTGGTAATACACAAATTGAGAAATGATAGCATAATGCCAAAATGAATTAACATGACTTAAATTGTCCTGGGCATAAGAAGTGCGGAATATCTTTTACGTCTTAAGACATTCAAGGCTGGCTATATTTGATAATTTTCTCTATCCGCTTCATCTGTGACGGAAACCAATATTATCCCCTTGACCGAAAATATCATCTTAGTACCAGGAGGCACGTAACCTCACCACGGGTAATAATACGCTGCGGGCGGCACGACCAGTGCAACTGAATGATATCCCTTGTCAAGTAACACCCCCGATAGCACCATCCACCAACCACGGCTGGTCCTTACGGATCATCGGCGGCTGACCTCCGGGACCGATAGCAGGTGTAGGTTTTTGACGACGCTTTAGCTGCGGCGGCCATCTTACCATCTGCCGCTGATGGCTAGACACCTATCACCTGTGTGTGTACATGATAGGTATTAATTGATATAAACTTTATTTAATGCACATCAGTGTATAATGTTGCACGCAAGTATACATGCATATGCCTACAATTTGCATATAATACTGGTGTAATCCTAGCCCTTATCTGGATACCAGAGTAATCCTAACCCTTAGCTATCTATGTTATCTAATCAATTCCACTGTGGGCTTGAAACCACTCGATACCTCATTTTGTATAATAACTTCTTAGATATAACTGACAAAACCCATCCCAGACGTGTCTGTACTGATGCGACCCAGGACACTGGCTCATGTTTTGGTCGCTGTTGATTTTCAGTGTCGTTTGTATGTAACCGTGACCCACCTTTGGCATGTGGCCGTGACCGACCGCTGGCTGCGGATACGACTCTGACCCAGCTCTGGCTGACCTGACCTGACCTGACTCACCTGTGACTGACCACACCTAACCAAATCTGGCCTGACCTGCCTGGACCTGACCTGCCTTGACCTGACCCACCTGTGGCTGACCCGACCCGACCTGACCTGACCTGACCCACCTGTGACTGCTGATTGTGTAGACGTGCGGCAGCGGCTCGAAGTCCAGCGCGTTGAAGGAGAGCCCGTTAATCATAGGGTCGGGCGTATGACAGGTCTGCAGCGGCGGATCCGGCGGCAGGGTCCCGGGCAGCGGTCCCGGCTCCGGCGAGGCCGCGTAGCCGTACCGCGGCGGCGTCAGCGGCTGCCACGGACCCGTCTCGTAGCCGAAGTGGGGGTTGTTCGGCACGTAACTGTCCATCTCCGCGAGCGCCTGCAACATTTATACGATACCGTACAAGCCCAGCCTCCGGAAAGCGGCGCGGCGCCCCGCCGGCCCCGCCCGCCGGATTCATCAGCGAAGCCGCTAATTACCCGCTATTTGGGAAGCCGGCATGGACAGCGGCAGCGGCCGCGAGATTGGCGGCGGCCTCAGATGTGCCGTTGCCATGGCGACGGAGGCTGGCCGGTGGAGTCGCCAGCCAATCAGCGGCCGGCGATCGCGGGGGGCGGGGCTGACTGACACAGGTCGGCGGAAGCCTGCCGCCCGGCCGGCCCGGCAGCCCGCCGCCGACCTGGAGGTTCCAAGAACAGGGACGTCGGTTACGGCGACCGATACCAGCGAAGTCTGGTGGGTCATTCGGCTGGCAGGACAAATCGCATTCGATCTGGAAAGTCGTCAGCTATATAAAGGCTATAACATGACTCAGCTCAACATGACTATCGATATGACTATGGCGAATGACTATCGATGATTTTGTTCGCCCTGCTATCTTATGCTACGATGTATAATGAATTGAAAGGTATCCTTTATATTCGTAGAGTTTTCGTTCATGTGGAAGAAAACCAGTATTATGCAGTAGATGATGCATCCCATCGAATTATTTATCAATGATTGAGACCTTGTACTTTCCTAAAGAGACTCGTTATGAATGTTCAATTATTCGACAAAAGTACCTACTGAAACAACAAGTCAATGGGTGCCTTCATTGTGCGCTTTCGTCTAATGAGAAAGACCTGCAGGACCTAAGTTGCTGAAATTAATTAAATGAGCTGGAAAACAGAAATGAGCTGAAATGACAAAAGCTGTGTTATGCTAGAAGATGAGAATGCCCCTGATACAATGTCTCATCGGTGAAGAGCTCCAGTCGGCTTTTGCGACGTGTGGAAGAAAAAGGATGAACTTAAAGAGATATTGCCACCTCCGGAGGATTTATAAAAAGCAACTTAAATGAATGGTGGGGATCAACAATCATGTATGCCCAAGCTCAAGCTTGCTCCTGCAGCACCTAAAGCAGTGTATCGGGCAAAGCATTTTGAATTTATTTCTGACCCCAAAACGTTGGTCCCAGCTATGCTCAGTACTAGATGCATGATGGCCGCTCTCATCCAGTTTGGCTGTGGAATTGGCGCCCGCCCAAAGCCGAGGCGTACGAATTCGCCGAGACTTGACCTTGAGAAGTCTGTCTGTGTTATAAGGTATAGGTCACAAAACTCCTACGGTCCCAAAGTCGAGCCATAGCAATTCTTGCTGTTTTACTATGAAAGAGGCTAAGGTTGTTGAAAATATAACCAGTAAGGCGTCATAGTTGACGATGAACAAGCGAGCGCGAATGAAATGCATGGTGAATTTCAACTCGATCGGGCAAGTAGTTTCTGAGTACAAAAAGGGTGCGCACGTGCGCACGTCCCGAGGCATCCCACCCCTGACTTGTGGGAAAGGTGCGGCTGAGAGGTCCCTAACCACACACCGAATTTGATCACAATCGGCTCAGCCGTTCTTCAGATATAGAATAGGAGTGTGCACGTGTGCACGTACAGAGGCACCCCATCCCTGACTTGTGGGAAGGCGGCGGCTGAGAGGTCCCTAACCACACACAAAATTCGAGCACAATCGGCTCAGCCGTTCCTGAGATATATAATAGGGGTGTGCACGTGCGCACGTCCCGAAGCATCCCACCCCCGACTTGTGGGAAAGAGGCGGCTGAGAGGTCCCTAACCACATACAAAATTCGAGCTCAATCGGCTCAGCCGTTCTTGAGATAGGGAATAGCGGTGTGCACGTGCGCACGTGCGCACGTGCGCACGTGCAGAGACACCGCACCCCGACTTGTGGGAAACTGGCGGCTGAGAGGTCCCTAACCACACACCAAATTTGTACACAATCGGCTCAGCCGTTCCAGATATATAGAATAGGGGTGTGCACGTGCGCACGTGCAGAGGCACCCCACCCATGCCTTGTGGGAAGGCGGCGGCGGAGGGGTCTCTAACCACACACCAAATTTGAACACAATCGGCTCAGCCGTTACTGATATATAGAATAGGGAGTGTGCACGTGCGCACGTGCAGAGGCACCCCACCCCTGACTTGTGGGAAGGCGGCGGCTGAGAGGTCCCTAACCACACACCAAATTTGAACACAATCGGCCCAGCCGTTGCGGAGTTTTTGCGAGGAAACACTTGTAAACACCCCTCACGCGGCACGCGCCACGCGCAGTGGTAGTCACCCACATGAGTCGGCACCGGTTTCAAACAGATTAGGTTGGATGAGGCTACTCGGCAAAGAAACCCGCTTGTCAATCGGACGTGCGGTGGCAGAGAGGCAGATATATTAGCTTCTCAAAAGCGTCGCCACGGGCCGGGCCGGGTCGGGCCGGGTCGGGCCGCTCATATTCATATTTTTCCCCATATACCACGGAAGGACGAGCGAGCGCGAAGCGCTCGCTCGTAATTAACTGCATACTCTTTTTAATTTTAAAGTTCACTGACGGAATGGTGATATTGAGTTTGCAATATTCAAAATAAAATAATAGTCCGCAAGGAAGTGATTCTAAATAGTGATGAGGCGACTCCAATTTTAGGAATGTGTGCCAAGCATGAGTGATGCAAATGTATTTTTTGATCTAATGGGGGAGTTTCGGGACCCAAATTTTGCAGGTGAAATCGGACACGCTTAATCGACCGATACACACCAAAAACTCCATACTGGCCCGCGAGGTGGCAATATCAATTTAAGGTGACAAGAATGTGGTTGATTTATTTTACACACTTTGTTTGCATGGGAACGCATACAATTGACCATATTTTTAAGATAATCGTACCTTAGTGCTTGACAAATTTGGAATTTGTAGATATAATCAAAACCGTGTTTTCACGGGTTCAGAATTCAGACGTAGGCAAAAACACAAACCTGCCGCCAAAAGGTAGTTACATGGCATGAAACCCAACTCTAGTCTACATTGCAACGTTCTTGTGGCAGTTAGGTATTCATTTTATAAACACGAGGTGTTCATTGCACTAAGGCTTTCACAGTTGTATTGGCAATGAGCGGTAATGCTCACATGCAATGCGACACTGTTCTTATATTTTCAATGCATGCAAATACATGTCTTTAAAAAATGACGAGGCGAGCCAATCAAAGGAACCTCATATTACAAAGAGATTGCGAAATGAGGTTCCCACAAATGCAAAATCAGAGATTGAATCACCAGAGAGATTCGCGGAAACTATTGTACAAAGATTCCTAACGATAATTATACTTGAACAGTGACGATAGGTGGCAATAACGAACGTTTATATAAATTACATTTCAGAGCAGTGCTCTAAAATATGTTGATGCATAAAATGACCGCACAACTGTACAAAACTTCGAGACAACATCATATGAACTTATTTATTCCTCTTATTCTTTGTTCTTATTATATTTAGTCTTAGTCTTATTTAACCCGCGACTTAGGGGGGGGCTATTTCTTGCCCCCTCATGTTATTTTACAATAACTCCTAAACAAACACAGGTATCGTCACCAAACTTGCAGTACCTTCTCTCATATCAATTCTACACATGTTGGCAAAATGGAAAATATGACACTATGATGGATCAACCGGAAATGACGTCAGAGTGACGTCATGTTCTTCGGTTTTTGTTGCAAAATAATGGTTTGCGGAAAACGCTGTCAAAGGTACGATATTGGAGATAAACTCAATTGTTTTAAATCAAATTACTGGCAATAGACCGGGCTATCAAACTGCGATCTCGGATTTTTTTGTTTTTGTATTCAAAATTTTGAGAAATCAAAATACATTTTTGTTTTGTTTTTACAAAATTTGGAAGAAAAAATCATAATTATCAAAAAACAGGAATATCTGTGATTAATAAGTGTGCGGTGAATATGTGTACCAAATTTGAAGTTGATATCTTCAAAAATGACTGACTTATGACCTTTAAATGACAAAAATCGACCACCTCTGACAGCATTACTATGCATAAAAAACACATTTCCGTTTTTTATTTTTACTTCTATTTATATGGAACAAACAATGTTCTAAGGTCATTTTTCGCGTTCCAGACGAGAAAACAACCCATAAAGATGTGTTACAACGCCTAATGACCGTAATCTGCAGTTTGACCTCGTGACCTCGGATGCCCTTGACCTGACCCAAGGTCATAAATAGCTTAGAAAGGTACTTAGAAGTTTCAGACACACGAATCATACCGATTTATCTACAGCTTATGCGTTTAATATCGCAATTTTGCGGACAATTCCATCCATCGAGACCTTTTGACACGGTCAAACATTTTGTACTTGACCTGACCTGTGACGTCATCGATGACCCTGAGGTCAACAATATTATGTTTCCCTTGATAAATTTCCCAGGGCTATCGAATGCCGTTTTAATTTTGTACATTCGGTCCAGTAGTTCCGGAGATCCGAGGGAGGAAAAAATAGCCCCCCCCCCCCTCCCCCCCCAGTAAGTCGCGTTATGAAATATACCCCAGTAACTCGCGGGTTAATTTGTATTGATTGATTATTTTATAATGATAATTTATATAATACACATTTAATTTTAGCAACAACTCCAGAGTTAGCAAATATCATTGCGTGCTTCCTTTTATTGTCAGTCAACACCCACCAGAACACCAATGGCTGCAAGAAAATCACGGGAACTGTTGCATGACATGTATGAATTATAAATTAAAGGGAATAGGTCACCTTGAAAAATGTCTTAAAAATTGGTTATACGGGGTATATTGAGCTGAAAATCACGAATATGACATTTGTTTGGACGATAGATGGATATCCGTTGAGAAATGGACATGTTTCTCTTTTCTCCTTCATGGCCATAAAAACTTCAGGACAATGTATGAAGTCATACATATGGTAGCTTGGATATGGAAGCAAGTGCATACAATAACGGCAAGCATTTCCATGAAACAAACATGAAATACCTGGTCTGTGTAAAAATCAGATTCATGATCAATGATGTATAAGGTCAACAAGAACAAGAACTTACCAGAAAATCGTCGCGTTCAACTCAGGGTCGCCCCGTTTCTATATTGGGATTTGCACCTTCTTACAATACAATTTCGCAAGCTCGGAATTCTGGCTTCTGTTCCCGGCAATGCATCCAGTCACTGAACCAACTCGGTGGTAATAGCAGACCTTGGTAATAACAACCTATATTACTTCTGTACTATTTCAAAGTTACTAATGACCACGGCCAAAGTCTGTATAAATACCACGGCTAGTTTGCGGCAGAATCTGCGTATGGCGCAATTCTGACGTCAGCGGGTATGACGTCATACCTCTGGCGAGCGTTCATTCCCCGATTGTGGCCCGGAAGAGCGGGAATGAAAACGGGCCAACTAGTCCTGTGTCGAAATTACTTAACGTAGAGAGGTAATTATTTCACCACAAACCATTTTTAGATCTGCTCTACAAATTTGCTATCTCAGTCCAAAACCCCATGTTAAAAGTGAACTATTCCCTTTAAAGTCATGGATAGGAATTGGCTATTTGATTTGGCAACAATTTAAGGTCAATGTATGCAAATAAATCAGTGCTCTCTTTATTTGGATTTCGAGAGTCAAAGTACTCAAATGATTTTACTTCAAAATCCAGTTGAACGATAGAAGTAACCTTAAACATTTTTGCTATTTTTAACAATTCCATTTTCAATTTAACATAAACTGGCGACTATGTTAGCGCGAAGAGAAGCGTAGGAACACACCTTTTACGATAAAGTGTTAGAGTCGTTTATGATGCGTGTTTTAAACATGACATCATTGCGCGCAAGATAGAACATTTAGAAATAGTCGTTGATTATTGCGATAATTGTTTAATTATCATTTGTGCAATGTCTGGGAACACTCCGAGGTAGCCTATATGACCATCCCGGCCATGCATAGGGTTGATAGTTAATTGTGTTGAGTTTGCGATCAGGTTATGTCTCCGTATTCTGGAGATGAACTAAAATGGCAGGATGAGAGGGTGGAATTATTCGCAAATAATAGAGTCCCGATATACTTTTGGTAAAAGCAACTCAAAAGGTTCCCGTTTTAAAAGGTAGTTCATCAGTAAAAGGTAGTTCAACATGGTAGTTCACCATAACCTTTAACATGGAGTTTTGAACTGAGATAGCAGATTTTTAGAGCAGATAGAAAAATGAGTTGTGTGAAGAATTACCTCCCTACGTTAAGTAATTTCGACACAGGACTAGTTTCATTTGTCATTTTCCGAAGTTTCATTTCCCCGAAACTTCAGCGGTAGTTTGATGTCATACCCACGGACGTCATAATTGCGTCATACGCATATTCATACGTCATACGCCGCAAACTAGCCGTAACCATTGCCATTAGTAAATAGTACCGATTGTGATTACCATCGGGACAGTGGATTGAGTTAGTATTTGTATTTAAAAGTTAAGTTACCTTGTTTTAACGGCTTTTAACCGTGGTTTCAGTTTCGGGTTCAGAGGCCCGAGGACCGAAAGCCCGAAATTGTTGTATCAGCGTGTGCGGCCATGAGTTGAGCGCAACGATTTTCAGGTAAGTATCTGCTGACCTGATAAATCATTGGTCATCAAACTGATTTTTTTTACACAGACCAGAGGCCAATCTTATAAAAAAAATCGAGCCACGGCTCGATTTTTTTGCCAATTCTGAGCCATCCGTTATAATAGTTTATAATAGTTTATAGCGCAATAACAGTTTATCGCATGCATAAGATTTACTGCTCGTTAAAAACGGCTTCCAACCCCCCCCCCTCCCCCTGGTCACGAACTTCGACTTCCCTCTTGGTCAATTCTTCATCAGCCGTCTGCAGGGCCGCCCTTGACTGTACAACGTTGTCAATAAGAAAAAAAAAATGCTGAAATAGGGGCACCCTCAAAATATAGTAGACCAAATCCGTTGAGTTTTCAAATTTGGGTATAGGTAGGGCACCAATGCAATTGATGACCCCTCCCCCCCCCCCCCCCTCCCCCTTGAAGAATTTCTGGATCCGCCCCTGAGTGAAAGCTTTATTGGCAAACGGAAAAACAGACATAAAACAGCAAATCAGTAAAGCAATTCAGCTTCCCTCTCTTTCAATATAAATGTTGGCGGATGTTTCCAATATGCAATATAAGAAACATTCTTCAATCGCGCAACTTGACGCTAAAAATAGGAACGGTTTCTTGCTTTCTACGGCTGGTCGCGACAGGCTTTAGTCGTCAAAGCTTACCTATTTTGCATCATACAATACAAATGTTCTCATGTTCATGTTCTCATGACATGTTCTCAAATAATATTTATTTTCAAGATGTAACAAATTATAAATATTTCCTTCAAACAATAATATTTTTTATCGAACTGCTGTCCTCTGTCAAACTGCTGTCGTCTTCAAGTTAAACACATGGTTATTGCAGTGATCATACGCACAGAGTACACATACGCACATCTCCACGCTTGCTAGCCAGGGTCGTCCCGCTGTTTTTCAAGTGTTTTGCAGTGCAGCCTTATATCAATTTCATATCAGGCTTCGGGCTGATGGCAAGTTGCCCGTAGGTGAACGTCTCCAGTCTCCGCGCATGGGTCATCGGCGATTCTGTCTTGCTCCGATATTGAAAGAAAGCATTCGTTTAACAATTAATTTTAACGAATTCAAACTTTAAACTTGACCAATCAACAACAAGTAACAGGAAATCACTCAAGATTGACAGTAGTAGCGAAAATCCATGAAATTGCACAGCACAATCCTCCCTATACAATGCTGGCGACGTGATTGCTTACAAATTTATCATCGGAATGTTGCCGACGCAAAAGTATTGTTGTCCGCTAGCCAATCAGCGTCACGGCTTGAGTACTTCCGCGAGAAGTTTCTCTGAATATATTCCTTACCACAAGTAGTGCTATTCCAGTGGTGAAACAGGAAAGTATCCGTAGTTTTATTACATGTCAGTTTTATTAAACATTATTTTGACATACAATCATATGCTAAAAATCGAAATTGTAGCAGCTCTGTTGATTAAATGACAAAGCTGGTAAGTATGACGTCATACCTGACTGGCTCATTTTTTGCCGTCAGATTTGCAGCCGAGTGGAAAAAAATACACATTTGCAGTCGCTATTTCGTTTTTTATAATAATGAAAATGCAACCGGCTGCTTTTCGTTGCTCGATTTTTTATTTGCAGCCATGGCTCTATTTTTTTTATAAGAATCGCCTCAGGTGTTTCATATATTTAATATAGATTGGGATGACCAATAACATGGCAATATGTATTTTGTATATACACAATGGCCGAAATTACATAATCTAGCTTCCATTTTTACAACATCTTCAAGATCTTGAAGATGTTGTAAAAACGTAAGCTCCATTCTGTAATTTCGGCCATTGTTTATATAAAAACAAATATTGCCATGGTATTGATCATCCTAATCTATATTCATTTCATCATTATGGCAAGCACAACCATGTCATATATACAAAGTTTCATATATTTGTTTCATGAAAATGCCCTTTTGATTGTCCTCTATGTAAATATAATGGAAATAAGAAGAAAAAAATTACAAGGCAAACATTAGAAGTAAGAATCAGAGCTATTCATGATTTTTCCTAAAATGAATTTATTAACCAGCTAGATAAACACTGGACCATGATGGCGTTATACTTTCACGATTCCAATCAGTCTATGTGGGCACTGAACTTTAGAGTAGAATCAGTGTCGCTGTCACTCAGTCGCTCTGTCGCTCTGTCGCTCTGTCGCTCTGTCGCTCTGTCGCTCTGTCGCTCTGTCGCTCTGTCGCTCTGTCACTCTGTCGCTCTGTCGCTCTGTCGCTCTGTCGGTCTGTCGCTCTGTCGCTCTGTCGCTCTGTCGCTCTGTTGCTCTGTCGCTCTGTCGCTCTGTCGCTCTGTCGCTCTGTGGCTCTGTCGCTCTGTCGCTCTGTAGCTCTGTCGCTCTGTCGCTCTGTCGCTCTGTCGCTCTGTAGCTCTGTAGCTCTGTCGCTCTGTCGCTCTGTCGCTCTGTCGCTCTGTCGCTCTGTCGCTCTGTCGCTCTGTCGCTCTGTCGCTCTGTCGCTCTGTCGCTCTATCGCTCTGTCGCTCTGTCGCTCTGTCGCTCTGTCGCTCTGTCGCTCTGTCGCTCTGTCGCTCTGTCGCTCTGTCGCTCTGTCGCTCTGTCGCTCTGTCGCTCTGTCGCTCTGTCGCTCTGACGCTCTGTCGCTCTGTCGCTCTGTCGCTCTGTCGCTCTGTCGTTCTGTCGCTCTGTCGCTCTGTCGCTCTGTCGCTCTGTCGCTCTGTCGCTCTGTCACCCTGTCCCTGTCCCTGTCCCTGTCCCTGTCCCTGTCCCTGTCCCTGTCCCTGTCCCTGTCCCTGTCCCTGTCCCTGTCTCTGTCCCTCTTCCTGTCCCTGTCCCTGTCCCTGTCTCTGTCCCTCTTCCTGTCCCTGTCCCTGTCCCTGTCCCGGTCCCTGTCCTGAATATTGTATCAACCTTTTTTCCTTTTTTTGCAGAAGATGCTCTGGAAACGGTGATTCCCTGTGCATTCCCTGTGAGGAAATGTACCTCCGCTGTTTTTACGATCAAATCACAAATCTAATCAGGTTTTCTCCGTCACTCCGAGTCTCGTAAATCTTTTGAAATGTCATGCGTTTCTTGTGAAAAGTGCGTGTGAAAAGTGTGCCTTTGTTATGTTGTGCGATTGTTGTGAAAAAGTGTCCCTAGACATATTTAGTTTCTAAAAGTTTCGCACAAATTTCTAAAAGTTCCCAAATAATAAATATGATCCGTGTTCTGGCCCAATGCTGCAGTTTCTTGTGAATGGTATTGCGTATCGTGTTGTATCTGTATGTATGTACACCCAGAAGACTCACCGATTGCCTCAACGTATTACCACGTGCCTGTCAAGTGCCTAATAACCGTCCGATAACACCCGACACTATATTTATTTAGCATGAGGCTCCACCAAGACTCACTATCGCGGTGACCGGACCGACACGCCCACCGGCAGTTATCCCAGTTAGTGGCCACGCCCACTTCCGTCCGGTCACCCCGGTCAGTGGCCACGCCCACTTCCGTCCGGTCACCCCAGGAGCAGCCGGCTCTAGTCATCTGCCAGCAGCGCAGTTTCCGCAGTTCCGGCAGTTCCCACGCGTCGGAACTGCTGTACTTCCGGGGCAGATGTGACCAGTCGGTGGAAGGAATGCTACGGGATCTATGCAGATATAATACGTGGGAATAGATGTGCCTACAATGGCACAATTCAGAGCAAAGCAATTCAAGATCCTTGCTCAAAGTGAATTGTCTGATGGGGACTTACAGCATTGCCGAGTCATGACAGCACAAATAGCAGAACCTTCAATATTTGTAGTTAGTTTTAATCTGGTCACCCCTGGCCTGTCATGACTGCCTATGATATTAGTACAAAAACATATTGTTGGCATTCAAACACTCGATCTTGGAAAGGATATCAATCTGCCTATTATATATTTTACTTTTGAATGATACTCTTGAATGTAATACGTTATGTCTACGTATATCGTTTGCTGATTCACTACTTTTTTCCTGTTGTACATTTAGTAGATATGCGCAAACAATTTTTAACGCCCAATGTTGAATACTGAAAAGTGGAAGCTAATGGGAATAGTTTACCTTTAACATGTGGTTTTGAACTGAGATGAGAAGAACTGAGAAGCAGATTTGTAGAGCAGATCGAAAAACGGGTTGTGGTGAAATAATTACCTCGCTGCGCTAAGTAATTTCGACACAGGACTAGTGGGCCCCTTTTAGAAGACGCTGTTTCGGGTCCTCACAACGGTTGTTTACGTTACAAGCAGCCTGCGTATATATGCCTAAAGTCCGTCGTTATTGTGTGCAATAGTTTCCATATCCAAGCTTCTATATGCATGACGTCATAATTGTCATGAAGTTTGTTATGGCCATGAAGGAGAAAAGAGAAACATTCATTGTTTCCATATCCAGGCTACCATATGCATGACGGCATAATTGTCATGAAGTTTGTTATGGCCATGAAGGAGAGAAGAGAACATGCCCGTTTTTCGACGGATATCCATCTATCGTCCAAACAAATGCCATATTCGTTTTTTTTCAGCTCGAAATACTCCGTATAGCCAAATTGCAAGACAACTTTCAAGGTGACCTATTCCCTTTAAGTGATATTCCACTGAATGCTGGTTATTTTGTTTTTTGCAAAGGCTCCTTGACGGCACAATTTGTTACGTCTTATAACAATGTGTACTCCTCGCACCAAACATTGTGCACAAAAATGATAACAATACCTAAAGACATTCCACATGCTAACTGCTTAACCATAATGTATAATTACCACAACCTATGCCTTTGCTAATGTATAACATTTAAGCAATAATTAGGGTAGACCGCTTAAGGTTTGGAGGAGCTATGCTGCTAATGCTATGGTTGGGCGAGATTGGGTAAATAATGCTAATGAAAGGAACCGTTAATGAATTATTCTTCCAATACAAATCCACGTTCAACCATCAGAAAATTAAATTACTGAGACAAATACAGATAATTTAAGTGATGCAGATTGGGCGCTTTGCCCCGACCCGGGGCAAAGCGTCCCCTGCCTTGGGACAAAACGCTTCCTGAATATTCCAATTCCATTTCTGGTTGGGGTTAATCGCCCCTTTCATAATTAAACAATTGAACAAATGCGGAGTGTTTTCTGATGATTTAATGATTTTTAGGCATTTTTGGCACGTCCATTTCTTCTTAGTTTCGATTTTAATTAATGTAACCTCATTTATATATATTTTTTTTAATTTAACTCAAGTTGTCCCTATGGCGCTTTGCCCCGGTAAACAAGTGCCGTGTTACCCCGCAGCAGCCATATTGGTACGGTCCAATCTTGTTCTGAGCATGGCTGTTAGAGGCGCTCAGAATTGTGTGTAAATCAAAGGACAATAATCTGTGAATGATATAGGCAGAAACTTGTGCATCGATAACGAGCTTATTCCTGTTAGTTCCGATGCTCAACATGCTCCAATTTTACATTAAAATGATGATACAACTTTCTTACTGCACAGCGTTGTCACGGGACGTGATGCTGAACCGGAAAGACCGACGCCAGTTCATTTTTGCGCCCTCTCTGAGATGACGCTGTCGTCTTTGCTCAACGTCATTGCATTTCCGAGATATTGCCATCGGGCGAAATACCCCGGGGGTGCGCTATGCCATGGTCTACCCTAGATCTGCATTCTGCTTGCCATGCAGCTAATGCATCTAATCCATTGTTGTGCCTTGTCAGAAATGTATGCAGCTAAACACCAATCATATCAAACATTCAAATTTCTCTGGGACGCGCCGCGCCATTCATGTCAAAAGTAAATGAAGGTAAACATTAGGAAGTGATCAAGAAGATTCTCGAAAGTCGCTATTAATATCATTGTTCTTGAATACAAAAGATCGTCTTCAAAGGCAAAACGGTGTGTTGGAGGGAAATAATGAATGTGATACACATCCTAAGTTTCATGTCTATATCATGTCTTAGTTACCATAAAAGTATGAATTTCAAACACTTAATGACAGTATGACAGTCCCTTTAAATTAGTCACCTATTTCAATTTTAATATGAATTGATCCGAAATATGCATGGACAATCCTATCTATCTATTAAAAACGTATATGTATCAACAGTTTCTATTTGTGTATGAACTGCATACCCTTTGCGTTAAATCCATCATGTACAGTGTGGGCACTATTCACTAATCAAAATCCTTCGATGATACATGTAAGATGGGAACGCGAAATCCACTGTTTAAAGGAAACAATCTTATCAATAAGTTGAAGATGTGATGTGTTACCTCAGCAACGTCTGCTATCTCGAAGCGAGTAAACTCATTTTAGCCTGTCTAGTCGCCAGAAAAGACAGTGGGATACTGAATGACACGTCTCAAGAAGGAAGAGCATTTCACTGCTGATGAACAAAGACGGCTCGCTCAGTATCACTGTTCCAGAGGGCCGTTCAGGAGGGACAGTTTGCATAGCGTTCTGTTGCCGACAATGGCCGGCCGTCACCACTCACCTGGAAAGCCTCCAGGCCATCTGGACGGCACTCCACCTTGGCGACACGAGCGGCCCGAAGGCCCACCACTGGACAGCTACAAACAGACGGACTGCCGGCTAGCCGCTGGACTGAGGCGCGCTGCCGCCCCGCTGCCGCCCCGCTGTCAGCCCCTCAGCGCCCCTCGGTCAGCCCCTGTGCGCCCCCGGACGCCGTACGCCGTGCGCCGGTAACCGTCAGCTGTGGTCACGCCCGCTGCCGGCCCGCTCACCACTAGCGGCCTCCGGTGTCATCTTACCGGCGGACAGGCGCTAATAGGATCTGCCGCCGCCGCCGCCGCCGCCGGGCCGCCGCCGGGCCGCCGCAGCACAGGTGACGTCAGCACGTGGCCTGGCACGGCGGCACCGGACCCCAGTGTTTGTCTTTCTGATTGTCTGAATGGAGCGGAGAGCGGCCGGCGATTGGCGCGGCGGCCGGGAAGGGCTGCACCGACTGCTGAGTGATTAGCGAGGTAATCGGCGCCGGTCGGAATCACACGGAGCGAGAAGAGGGCGCCGGCCGCCAGGTGGAGCGCTTTGTCAGGGCGGCCGCGCCGGCTGGTGCTTACAGCGAACGGTTACGATTATAGGATCAGGTCGTTGATGATGTGAGTAATTGGTGCGCAAAGGGGCGCACCTGTGGGCGGACTTTTGTTCAGAGGTTTAGTGGGAGACACGGTAACCACAGGTGCAGTGATTGTCGATTCATCCCTATGCTGCAGCGCTTAGTGATCTGATTTTCTAGCGTCGCTTGTCGTTGGGTTCGGGTGACGTTATTCGACGTGTCACGGCGTTGACAATTTGTTGGACCGCTGTTGATAATTAATTTCGATCAGTAAACTCCTATAGGTACTACGGGTGGCTAATTCGAAATCATTCAACATGGGAAATAAAAAGTCATGTTGAGTGAAAATGCACCATGTCATCTTCGGGCTAGTTGGATGGTTTTACGCATGGTTTTACTTACACATGACAGATCAGCCCAGAGGCCGATTGTTTCGCTGATCCCGACTCCAGCCCAGTGGCGGATCAGCCCAGAGGCCGATTGTTTCGCTGATCCCGACTCCAGCCCAGTGGCGGATCTAGGGTTTGAAAATGGGGGGGGGGGGGTAAAATTTCGCTCCGCTTCATCAGCGAAAAGTTGTTGAGGGGGTGGGGGGAGGGGGGGTTGGAGTCGGGTCGTCAGCGCGAAAAGTCGTTGGGGGGGGGGGGGGGGGGTCGGGTCCACAAAGCGAAAGTCATTGACCGGAGGGAATTTTTTCTTCTTCCTAATTATCACTTATTACAGCCAATGCAGAAGCACGCGGGGTGGGGGACATCCTTGTATTGAATGCCTGCCATGTTCCTGTGGGGGGCATTTGCCCCTAATGCCTGCCCCCCCCCCCCTGGATCCAACAGTGGTAAAAACAGACAAACCCAATTTTACCTCTTATGTCGCTTTCAAACATTTTTCTTTGTAGCTGAGTTCATGCTGAGTCTGATCTTGACTATTTGGAAATGCTAAACATTAAACTCTACTCATAGCACAAATGCACCGGGATAGGTACCTAAGCATGGTGCAAAATGGGTGTCAGATTTAAAATTGGTACCTAAAATTACTTGAGTGTGGATAAGACCTGAGGCCAAAGTAGCCATCCCAGGCTATAGTAATTTAAAATGACCTTGACGAATGACAAATATTAACTTTACCTACACATTCACAAAGTGTGAATTTTATTTGGCTACATGTTTACAGGGAAAAGGAAAACGACGATACCCAAGTCCCAGTCACAATTCCTCAAATACTGTCGAAATGCGTTCCACGCACGCTATTCAGCGCTATAAACTTTGGCGCCAAATCGCGACGTTTTTTAACTTACGTTGGTTGTAGGAATCGCTCCAGATCGAAAATAGCGCCAGACGCGCCACGCATATTTGGAAATGTCGAATACAAAGGCAAGACCCATCATACTTTGGGACAGTGGCGTACCGAGTATCAGGTCATGCAGGTCATGACCTGGTCCTTTGGACCCGAGGCGCCCATGCAAAGCTGGTGCCACTCCGATCAGTCACCACGCTCCTATGGCCAGTGACGGCGCCACTCCGGCCAGTGAGGACGCTCCCCAGGCCAGTGACGGCACTCTTGCGGCCAGTGACGGCGCCCCCGGCCAGTGAGGGCGTCCTCTGCCATAGACGGTGCCTCTCCGGCCAGTGACAGCGCCCCTCCGGCCAGTGGCAGCGCCCCTCCGGCCCGTGACAGCGCCCCTCCGGCCAGTGACAGCGCCCCTCCGGCCCGTGACAGCGCCCCTCCGGCCAGTGACTACGCCCCTCCGGCCAGTGAAGGCGCCCCTCCGACCAGTGATGGCGCCCCTCCGGCCAGTGACCACGCCCCTCCGGCGAGTGACGGCGCCTCTCCGGCTAGTGACGGCGCCCCTCGGCTAGTGACGGCGCCCCTCCGGCTAGTAACCGCGCCCCTCCGACTAGTGACTGCCCCTTTTCGGCGAGTGACGGCGCCCTTCCGGCCAGTGACTCTCCTTCCACACGGTACGGAAGGAGAGGTGCCCCCCCCCCCCCCCTGCAACATTTCGGCAATATTGGTGGTGCCCCTGTCGATCGGGTGGCGCCTCTCAAGGCAATGACCTGGTCCTTTGTGAATTTATGTGTACGCCACTGCTTACTTAGGGAATAGGGAGCCATACAAGTCAGTCAACGCTCAAGATATCGCTTTGTCATTTGGATTGGGCATCGTCCATACTTGGTTCTCCAATATATATTCCGGCTTTTTCATATGATTTGATATTTTATATGATTTTATGAAGAAAAATAAATTGGAGAAAAAAATCCACAAAATCAAAATTTCCAAACATATTGAAAAACCGGAAAATATATTGGAGAACGAGGTATAGACAATACCCAAACCGAATTTCAAAGCAATATCTTTAGTTTTGGCTGATTTATGGCTACTTAAGTATGATGGGTCTGGATTTTGTATTCGACATTTCCAAATATGCACGCGCCACTTTCCCTCCTGCTACCAAAATGCTACAAAATGGAGGAAACACGAACGAGGAAAAAAGTAAGATTTTGTAAGTTATTTTTCGCAGTCAGTACCCATTTTTCATCGCCAGTTTCATCGGATTCGGGGGGGGGGGGCTAATTTCTATTGCCGCCCCCGTCGAGCGTGGTAGGGGGGGGGGGCCTTTTGCCCCTGCCCCCCCCCCCACCCCCCTGGATCCACCAGTTTTTCCAGCCCACGCATAAAAGTGTTGTGAGAATATGGAGTATGTGAGAATTAATTGCACCAGAGGGGGAGCGATTCGCCCACTTAGGTCTCGATCTCTATAATCACAATACCAACACAATTCCAAGATTTCGAAAACCAGAGACATATCATATATTTTCGGAACACATCCATGAAATGGGTTTTCAGTTTTCCACGTCAAATGATGTAAAAACATATCACCCATGCATTAAATGATCCATATCAACCCTCAAGATACACACAATGCAAGTTTAAAGAACATTATTGAGACACTTCGAAGAAAAAAATAGCCAAAGTGGGTGAAGCCCTCGCATTCAGCGGCAAATCGTTCCACGCTCTGACGGCTCTGATGAAAAACGAGCGCCTGGCGAACTCAGTGCGTGCGCGCGGCACCTCCAGCTGCCCGTCACTGGTAGCCCTGGTTGTGCGCGTGGAAACATCGGAGCGACTGATGATCCGTGAACAGAGCAGTTCGGGGCGTTCTCGGCATGAGTGAGTTTATACATGGTGTACAAGTCTCGTTCGATAACCATGTCATTTATCGCACGCCAGCCAAGTTCACGCAGTGTGCCAGATACTCGCTCGCGGTACTACAGGCCAGTGACAACGCGAGCGCCAAAGTTAACGCACTTCTGCAGCCTACATTTTTGGGTTGAGTACAACCTCCCCATACACACATGCAGTACTGCAAATGAGGCAACACAGGCGCCTCCACCAGCAGTCGCTTCGTTTCCCGCGGCACGCGACGCTGCATTCTGGCGAGCCCGATCAAAACACAGTAACACGTCGGGTGATGGCGGCTATGTGTTGTGCCCACGTCAGGTATGAGCCGAGGTTGACACCCAGAATCTTCACCGACTGCACTAGAATGATTTCAGAATTTGCGAATTGTATCGTAAAGTTAAAGTCCATGTTTTGGCGCGGGGATTTCAGAACAAGTAGGTCAGTTTTCGTAGGGTTTACCTTCAATCTGTTTTTGGTGAACCAAAGCAATGCAATCGACAAATTTTCCTCAACGCGCCGTTTCAACTGTGGGAGGTTTCCTGGCGAGTCGGAATCCAGAGATATGGCGTCCCTGATATGGAGATATGGAGTGGTGATCCCTGCACCACTCCATGGGTTACCGGCAGCTCGACACCTGTTTCGCCTCTAACAGATTAAGTGCGACCTGAAAGCCACGCACGGAACCACCTGTCATCGATGCCAACCACCTCAGCTTCTCCAAGAGACGGCCGTGCTCGACGTTGTCAAAAGCCTTTGAAGTGTCTGCAGTGACGAGTGACGTCACACGTCCACCATCAATGCTGTCGGTTATGTAACTGACAGCGTCGAGCAGGGCCGCCTCCGTGGATAGGCCGGGGCGGAATCCGTACTGCTGTGGACATATGATATGATGACTGGTCAGGTAGTCCATCAGCTGGGTGCACACAACACGTTCACAGAGTTTAGCGACCACAGACAGCACTGAAATGGGCCTATAATTGCTGTGTCACTCTTGTCACCACTCTTGTATAGGGGGACAACGGTTGCAGCTCGCCAGGACGGGGGTAACTCGGAGTGGGTTATGCTGCCGTTGATCACATGCAGGAGGAGATGTGGGCCCACCACGGGGAAAGGCATCCGCTGCAGGGCGATGCAGGCGCGTAACCACCACTGGGGTCACTGGGGATCAGTCCCCAGTAACATTTTCGGATTTTAACATTACGCCTATGGGCGTTGCATAGAAAGAATCGAGTTCAAAGTGTCCACTTACTTTCGGAAGGTGGTTACACCTATGTGGCGATGGAGATGCCGTCATACCGGCATAAGTGTTGTTGACACTGCAATTTTCCATCATTTGATATATTCTGTTTATATTTTGCTTAAAATATCGACTTTGTGAGATTTGTTAGGGTTGTAGTATTTTTCTTATATAAATCCATTTTTCGACGAAATCACATCAATTTTACATCGACGTGAAATCGACTAAGGAGAAAAAAACATCAAGCTTCACGTTTATAGCGTGATTTGTTTCAAACCATTGGGAATGTTCATCAGGAGTTGGATACTTCCCTCAATAATGTTCCCTAATTAATGGCGGGTTAACGAACAATTACAGTTTCGCTGAAAACAAGGTCTATGGTCAAGTTCAACGTGCATGCTTGCATGTACATTGCACATACGCACATGTATAGACGCGACACAGACACGCACATACACACACGCACACGCACGCACACGCACCCCCCTCCCCCTACACACAAACATCCCAGTCACTTCTTAAAAGGGATGGGTACTTTTGGGGTTATTGTTAAAAGGCCTGATTATAGGGGGACACAAGTAAGGTATCAATAGGGATATGTGCATCTCAACTTCAGGGGAGCTAGAAGGGTAAGAGGTCCTTAGGAATAGTTCTGGGCGAATCCTACTATGGGAGGCCCCTGGTAGTTCGGGAGGCCCCCGTTGTAGGAGGCCCCATGACGACTTTGCACACCCACCCAAAATTTTAATCCGCAGCCACTACTGAAATAACATATATTGAAATTACTGTTTGGTCGTTGACATTGCTAGATCATTGCAAAAGCATATATAAGCCTGGATATCAGTTATCTGTTTGGTAATAAGCTCACTCTTATAACCAGCCCAGGTGGATTTTCTGCTGCGCACCCGATCCTTATTGACCCGGTCCTATCCTCCCCTCACCAACAGGACGCCGTTTTTTAAGCCGTCCGGTGGCGTCGCGGCGCGGTGTAACCGAACGCGGCGCGGGCCAGGTGACCAGCGGCGGCCGACGCGCGGACACCGGACATGAAACTGGAGCGCGTCCCGGCCCCGGCCAGGGCGCCAGGAGCGTCCCGCCGATCCCGCGCGTGCAGGTGAGATAATCCGCGGCCGGCGCGCGGCAGCGGCGCCCGCCAGCCTGCAGCCGCAGAGGGGCCGCCCGGCCTGCTGCGCGTATACTGCGCGCCCGCCGGCCCTGGCAGAGGGGAGCCGCGCCACAGGCGGGTGTCGATCGTTTCAGGAATGCGGGGCGGATAGACACAGCCGCGAAGAGAGCTGCTTTGTCTCGCCCGCTTTGGCATCGGTGGCTGTCGGTGTCATGTGAAAATGATCCGTTTGCATAGCTGATACCTAAATACCGGAATACGCGTGAACAGTCATTGTTATTTCTCTGGCGCCTCAGCGTAGGGAAACAATTCTGCTGCTGTCTGCTGCTGCTGCTGCTGTCTGCTGCTGCTGTTGCTGCTGCTGCTGCTGCTGCTGCTGCTGCTGCTGCTGCTGCTGCTGCTGCTGCTGCTGCTGCTGCTGCTGCTGCTGCTGCTGCTGCTGCTGTCTGCTGCTGTCTGCTGCTGTCTGCTGCTGTCTGCTGCTGCTGCTGCTGCTGCTGCTGCTGCTGCTGCTGCTGCTGCTGCTGCTGCTGCTGCTGCTGCTGCTGCTGCTGCTGCT
Organism: Chirona hameri; assembly: GCA_036785665.1. Lineage (NCBI taxonomy): Eukaryota > Metazoa > Arthropoda > Thecostraca > Balanomorpha > Balanidae > Chirona > Chirona hameri. The sequence continues at coordinate 34,006 of JAXIVJ010005929.1, forward strand.
GCTGCTGCTGCTGCTGCTGCTGCTGCTGCTGCTGTTGCTGCTGCTGCTGTCTGCTGCTGTCTGCTGCTGTCTGCTGCTGTCTGCTGCTATCTGCTGTTGCTGCTGTCTGCTGCTGCTGCTGTCTTCTGCTGCTGCTGCTGCTGCTGCTGCTGCTGCTGCTGCTGCTGCTGCTGCTGCTGCTGCTGCTGCTGCTGCTGCTGCTGCTGTCTGCTGTCTGCTGTTGCTTCTGTCTGATGTTGTCTGCTGCTGCTGCTGCTGCTGCTGCTGCTGCTGCTGCTGCTGCTGCTGCTGCTGCTGCTGCTGCTGCTGCTGCCGCTGCTGCTGCTGCTGCTGTCTGGTGCTGCTGCTGCTGCTGCTGCTGTCTGCTGCTGCTGCTGCTGCTGTCTGCTGCTGCTGCTGCTGCTGTCTGCTGCTGCTGCTGCTGCTGCTGCTGCTGCTGCTGCTTCTGCTGCTGCTGCTGCTGCTGCTGCTGCTGCTGCTGCTGCTGCTGCTGCTGCTGTCTGCTGCTGCTGCTGCTGCTGCTGCTTCTGCTGCTGCTGCTGCTGCTGCTGCTGCTGCTGCTGCTGCTGCTGCTGCTGCTGTCTGCTGCTGCTGTCTGCTGCTGCTGCTGCTGCTGCTGCTGCTGCTGCTGCTGCTGCTGCTGCTGCTGCTGCTGCTGCTGCTGCTGCTGCTGCTGCTGCTGCTGCTGCTGCTGCTGCTGCTGTCTGCTGCTGGAACGAAACATGATCCCTGCTGCTTCTATTGACTGTCTCGCTGTCACAGCCAGTATCAGCATCGGCACGTGCTTGGTGAAGTGGTGACAGAAAATGCAGAGTTATATTGGAACAATTGATAACTCTGCAGGCAATATATATATTTTAAATTGAGACTTCGCGCCATTGCTTTTGATATTCTTGATTGGCTAACCAGTGGCAAACACGATACATAATTTGTATATTGCTCATCGAGTTCAAACTATATTTACGATATGCCTACTGCAAAGTTGCATACATCAATAAATGCGTCTTACTGCATACTCTCACTTACTGTATGCTTCTACGTATATATATATATATATATATATATATATATATATATATATATACAAATCTGAAATGTATGTATCTTGATAAGAAAAACAAAATATCGAGTAGTTTAAACTGTATTCGACAGTTTAAATATTTGAGACCTATACTGGACTGTACGTTTAGTGATAGCCTCTCGAAAAATGAAATGTCGAATAGCTCACCTAGGGAATACTTCACCTTCAAAGAGAAATAATTACCTTTTTAATTTGTTAGCAACAATTTATTTGGCTACCGTTATGGTATTAAAATGATGTGATCAAATTGAATAATTAAAAACAATTATTCCCTAATTCAAAGTTGGAAGTTTGGAAAAATTAAAAAGCAAGTACATATTCTTATTAAGGAGTTCATGATCGGTATTTTCCCTCCACTATTGGAAAGCGACACATCGCTTTTGTGCCAATCTGTTCAACGTTGTTGAATAGCACTGCTAAACAAATCGGCGACACTAAATAGGTCGCCGTCGATGTGCATCGATGAGCTTCCGATTTAATTTCCAGTTTGTGTATTGTTTGTTAATTTTAGCGGAAAAAATGCATATTTTGCATGTTAATATAAACCATAGTGATACATACATACAGCCCGATACAAAACTATACAAAACTCCTAATGTTGAAAATAAATGAAGCAATTTTCATAAATTGAGGGTCGCAACCAATAACTAGGTCGCCGTTATATGCATCAGTTAAAGGGAGTGTGCCTACTGTTTTGGAATGTCAAAAATATTTTTCATACGGTAAGTAGCTGTTGGTTTGATTGTTGTATATGATGAAATTCACATCTGGAGCCCCTTTAGTTGAATTTTCACTTATATTGTTTTTTGTTTATTTTTGTTTCGATATCTATAAAGCGATCGCCACTATGGTGATGTTATGTAAAGCGGCGCACATAAGACAATACAATTACGGTCACATCATGCAAGATAGAAAGACCAGTTTTGCACAGCACGTTCTTGCCACTGTGAACTTTATTATGTGCAAGTTTCGTAGCTCTAAATTGATATCTTCTTCAAAAAATGGCCATCGGCCATCATCGGAAAACATGATGGCCGTCCAGTTTCTGTTTGGCTGCTGCTATCAGCGTGCACGAGCTGCTTTGTTGAATTGCTATTGGCCGGCGCTAACAATATGCTAGCAGTTTAATCGATAGTTGCAGTGCTTCTAGTAGCGGAAGCCCTCTGGAGTCTACCCGATAACTTTTTGCTCCCAAGCAAATTCCTGGAGTCTTTGAATATCTCAGCAACTAGGGTGAATCTGGAGAAATGAAGTATTGGTTCAATTCAGAAAATTGTGTTCTATAGACCAGTGTCAATAACCCCAACTAAGCGATGTGAGTAGGCACACTCCCTTTAAAGGAAATAGTTCACCTTCAACATTAGTTTTAAACTGAGATAGCAGTTTTTTTTAGCCCGTGTAGCCCCTATCTGCAAGTTTACTTGACTGAAAAGTCTCTCCAGCCGAATATATATATATTTTTTTTTTTGGCGAAGGAATGCGGTTCTGGCGAAAGAATGTGGTACTGGATCTAGCCCGGGCAGAGGCTATACCATCAGCCAATCAGCTTGCAGCTGGTGCTAGCAAGAGAACCGCCGGCCGCCGGTTGGCACATCTCTAATGCGAGTCTATCCTTACGCGACTTCTTTCGAATCTGATTGGCTGAACCATTTTTTTAATTCGCGTGACGTCAGAACTCTGACTCAGAGAGTATGCATATAGTTTTGATAAGCAATAATAATTTACGGCCTTCTGTTCTGAATCGGCGCGATATAAGGCCATTTTTGACAATATAAAAATAATTTGTATTAACAAATATAATCAAATCGTGTTTGGGAAAGTTTTCCAAGGTGAACTATTTCCTTTGACTGATAATTTGGTTACCTTTGTATTCAATGGCTGTTAATTGTAGAGGATCGTCGGGCATATAATCACAACAAGCAGAACACAAAATATATTTTCCACGCCATTGCGTAAAAAAGCAATACGGGAAAAGCCCGCAGTTTGATGAGGACAAAAAGTACTTGCAAGTACCGTTCGTTAAAAGTGGTCGCTGATCAAGTTTAACTTGAAATATCTTTCGGTAGAAAAGTTCCTATGCAAAATGTGATGAATTTTCAACATATTTTGGTCTCGTCTGTCGATTTCAAGTAATAACTCCATTGTTGTGGGAAAGTTAATTATTTCCCTTTAACATGGGTTTTTGAACTGAGATAGCAGATTTGTAGAGCAGATCGAAAAACTTGTGGTGAAATAATTACCTCGCTACGCTAAGTAACTTAGATTCGCCACTGGTCACATTATCAGATGAAGGTGTGAGACAAGGCTCACAATACTCGCTATAAAGGAATGTTTCACCTTTCTGAAAGTTGTCAAATATACGCCGGTTGCAGTTGAATATATGAAGTAAGTGGCAAGTGCTGCTGAAAACGATGGTAATATTTTTTATCTCTCGAGAACTTCACTTAACTTCATAATTTTGTTATTATTATTTTAGGCTGATGATGTCATATTGAGCTATAGAGAGCTATAAAGAAAACCATTAAGCGGACAATGATTATCACAATATTTTTAGACAATTATGGGACTTAAATACAAAACAAACCAAACCATAGAAATGTAGGCATCTCCGTAGTTTATTCAGTGAGTAGGTATTGCCTGAGTTGAGCACAACGTTTTTCAGGTAAGTATAAAGTATCTACCTTAACCTATGTTCTTGCTGACCTGATAAATCATTGATCATGAAACTGATTTGTTTACACAGACCAGGTGTTTCATATATTTGTTCAATGAAAATGCTTGCTTGATTGGTTCCATAGAAACATAATGGAAATAAGGATTTTTTTTTAAACATTAGAAGTAAGAATCAGAGTTATTTATGTATCTTTTCCTGAAATTAATATATTTACCAGCTAGATACACACTGGACCATGATGGCGCTATACTCACCATTCCAATCAGTTTATGTTGGCACTGAACTTTAGAGTGGAGTAGAGCTAACACAGTCGCCTTGCCAAGCCTTGTCGGCTTCTTGATCCTTGTCGGCTTGTCAAGCCTTTACAGCTTGTCAAGCCTTGACGGCTTGTCAAGCCTTGTCGGCTTGTCAAGCCTTGTCGCCATGTTACCTTGTCGCCAACGTCCACCCTGGCCAAACAAATCATGATTATACTTGATCAGCAAGCCTCCATGTTTCAATCCAATATGTCTCTTGAATGAACGTTTCTGTCCATTATAACGGCACCCAGAATACCCGCAACGCATCTTTTGACGGGACGGAGGCACGCGAAAAGGTCCTGGCGCTGCCTGATCATCACGCTCAGATCTATCTGGCCCTATTTCCACCACCAACCGCCCCAACACGGCGCCTGTCACGCTCACAGCCTGTCACACCAACGCTCACCAACGCTTCCAACGAACCCAATCGCCCAATGGTCTTTAACATAGGACTGTCACACGGGTGCATGGTGGCACAAAGTTGGAATGATTTTGCTACCTCCGAAAACAAAAATATTGCGGCGACTATGGCGCACATATTGGGCTGTGTCGAAATAATTGTGTTCAGAACATGCTCACAGCGTCCTTTGGACCAATCAGCGATTGCTTTTTGGCAGAATTTCATGCGTGTCAAATTGAACACGAATCATCAAAGTAACTTTAATTGTGGAAATCGGCCTTTTTAGTCAGAATTTGTCACTTTTGTCAAATGATATCACCCGGTTGTTGCCACAAACGCTCGTTGGTGAGTTGGAAGGTTTTTGCACCTCTGATTGTGTGCAATAGTTTCCATATCCAAGCTACCATATGCATGACGTCATAATTGGCATGAAGCCAATATAATGTATGAAGGCCATGAAGGAGAAAAGAGAAACATGCCCATGTTTCGACGGATATCCATCTATCGTCCAAACAAATGCCATATTCGTTTTTTCAGCTCGAAATACCCCGTATAGCCAAATTCCAAGACAACTTTCAAGGTAACTTTACTGGACGTGGACTGTACGCTTAGTGACATTAAACCTATGTGTAGAGTTGTGTATTTATAGTACTATTATTTTGGCATACCATGATATAGCCCATCACGTTTGCTGATAGTAAATGTTGGATTTAATTTATTCAAAACATACTCCCACGTATGTACACAAACTCGTTTGGTTGTATACAATGGAATATCCGCAGTGGGATACTCTGTGATAAATTTGCAAAACAGGTTCACGATCTCGTTTGATTTGGCATCCGGGACCTAGTGAGCGGATCTCACAATCATTTTGTGTAACCTATGCACAAGTCCATCTTCTAAAAAATATCAGCGCAATAGCAAATAAATACCATATCTTATGCATCATAATACAATACTCCATGGTGGAGTGTCGTCTATTTCGACTGCTTGCTCTCCCTCACTCGCTGTATGCAGTAATGTGGCAGCGGAGACGGGCATCGACGCGCGGTTTGGTGCCGGTCCAGTGCTGATTATGCCAGCCCCTCTGTAATTAACACGGGCCCCGACGGCGACGTTTGAACCGGCCAGGGGCGGCTGGCTGCGGCCGACCCGTCCCCGGTCCCGGCCGAAACCTGACCCCACCGCCGGATTACCGACCACAGCGACGGGACCGACGCGTGCCGACGACCCCCCCCCCCCCCCCCCCACCTCACCGCCGACCGGCGCCAATCCACGTACACGTGCCGACTCACAGGAGTCTGACGATCTGCGACAGATACAAGTTCAAAGATATGATGGTGTTATCTGAAATAATGAATTAATACGTTTCAAATAAGCACACACTGGGAATGTGATGGATGGTACACATGGAAAAACGTATCCTTTCATCTCTAATCATAATTTCACATGTTATACAAAAATGTACAACATCGCTACCAGCCACAATGGCCACGTAAAAACTACATTTCTTTGTCCCCCATCCGAAAATACCTTCCGCCGCCACTGAGCATCGCCATTGTATGGACCATTCCACAGTAAGACAACCGGTGGGTGCCGTCCGACCATTTTTAATATGTTTGAACTTGCTTTAATTTGCTGGCTTGAGTTGTGCATTGGGGGTTTCAAGGGCGGTGAATTCATTGGTGGTGACCACAAAATTAAAAAAAAAAAAAATCCAAAATACGGCCTTCCGTATTTTCCACAGTTGGCTGTGCATGCCTAATTTTGACGACCAATAATTCAGACTAAAAAATCGATTTAGAAAACTTTTGTTTTGTTTGGATCAGGATTAGTCGAAGTACAATTTGGCAATCACGAATGTTCAATTTGTTCTTGTTTTTTTTTGTCACGTGACCTCGTGACTTACTTTTTGCGCCGTGACCTTGACCTGTTGGAAACTGAAATGAACATTTTCGTCTGATGACGATTTGAGCTTCCTTAACCCTATTTGTAACAGGGGGCAGATTCCGCCCCCCCCCCCTCATGTTCTTCGCAGATATCTCCAGAACGGCTGGGAGCAGGCTCATGAAATTTTGGGACTTTTCATAGAATTGAACTCCGCATTTGGAGTCAAAATTTTGAGTTCTTAACCTGAACAGAGGCGGTTCCAGGGCACAGTTTTGGGTGGGCCGTGACCTTGACCTGTTGGAAACTGAAATGAACATTTTCGTCTGATGACGATTTGAGCTTCCTTAACCCTATTTGTAACAGGGGGGCGGATTCCGCCCCCCTCATGTTTTTCGCAGATATCTCCAGAACGGCTGGGAGCAGGCTCATGAAATTTTGGGAATTTTCATAGAATTGAACTCCGCATTTGGAGTCAAAATTTTGAGTTCTTAACCTGAACAGAGGCGGTTCCAGGGCACAGTTTTGGGTGGGTTCATTTGGCGATAATACGGAAATGCGATCTTCACGGTTTCTTCCTAACTGCATCAAGTATGAAGGAGTTACATCGGCTTACGGTGATTGCAACAAGTGCAAATTAGTTGATATTAATGAAATATCATAAAAAATTGCATGGCAGAGGCGGTTTCAGGGGCTTGAAAAGGGGGGGGGGGTTCCAGGAAGTGTTCAATGCTTGGCGGGAAGCCAATAGAGCATTGTAAGGGGCATTTATAGCTATCAAGATGTAAAAGATAGCTTATGCTTCCATTATTTGCATAATTTATTACATATAGAGTTTCAGGGGCGTGTTCAGGAACATGAAAAGGGGGTGACTGGCATGGTGATGACGATATGCCAGCGATAACGGCGCAATACACGTTTAGCTTATAATAATATATGCACATATGAGACCAGAAAAGGGAATAAAGTCATTTTTTTCAGAGGCGCGCTCAGGAATGGAAGAAAGGGGGTCATATTATTGCAAGGAAACTAAGAGGTATGGGCGTACAATGACATAACATACTGCAGTTTTCGGATGAAACGCGCACCACAGGCTACTCTACGAACGATTATAAGATAATAGGCGAGTCCAGGTAGGGTAAAAAGGGGGGTAGCAATGTTACTTGAAGTTGTATGTGAAATAGTCACTGTTGACTAGTTAGTATCATAACAGCGGATAATATACTTATGAAAAGGTCTTGCGCCGCCCCAGTTTGGATCCTGGATACGCCTGTGATGAAGTACAACATGCAAAAAGGAACTATCTACGATCAGTAACATATTTATAGTGCTGGGTAGCAACTTGTCTGCGGTTAATATTTTTCCCAATTTTACCCCCCTTTTTCACTAACCTAATACCGCCTATGGCAAAAATTATTATTTATAACTGTTTTTCTAATGTCTCAATCACATACCATTTCATTTATCAAAAAAACAAACATAAAAAATGGTTTTATTACGCATTTACTTCACCCCCATATTGAGTTACCTGCACACGCCTATGATTTTTGAATTTTCAAACGTCACCGTCATATATCAATGTCCAATTCAATCTCTATAGATTCCTATTAGTTGTGTTAAAATCGGTCGATAAACATAAAAGCTATGTTGGATCAAAAATACCACTAAAATTTGTAGTTTTTGCCCCCCTGTTGCCCCCCTATCCCAAATTTATATTTTTTATTATTTATAAATGTAGATCGTGTTGAGGGGAACCAAACACCGTTTAATTTTTGAAAATCGGACGGGTAGATCTCGAGATCTCCGGGGGGGGGGGGGCGGAATCCGCCCCCCCCCCTGTTACAAATAGGGGTAGCTAGGAGCCTGTTACAAATAGGGTTAATGTCCTTTCGTATAAAAAGTGGGGTTCGACCTGCAAAAACTACTTTTGGGGACTTCCAAAGTAAGACCACAGGGTGACCCCTATTGACACTTTTGTTTCGAATACACGATTTATGGGCATCATTCGATGCCTTTCCCATACTGAGTTCATCTGCACTACTTTCGACCTCAAAATCGAAAAATTGGTGCCCGCGCCACGGCGTAGCAATATTTTTAGAACGTCACTTTTTGCATATTTAGGCTGATCCTCCAACATAAAGCGTTATTCATCGCCAAAACCTCTATATATATATAGATGCAGCATTTATGCACTACCTTGCAAGTTTTGAAGATCTTCGCTTTATGTGTTTTCCATGGCAGCTAAATCTGAAGGGCAGGTTCAGGATAGTTCCTCATTTTGTTCATAGATGGCAGCACCAAATCGCTTACTGTCTCCGACTTTACTGGCTCATTATTTGAGTCACAGGTGTTTTGAGCCTGAATTAGCACCACTGGAGGGTGAACAACAATCAACAGCAGCTTTTCTATCAAGAGGATAAATCATTATCAAGAATAAACAATTAATGACGAAAATATACAGTATACCTGTATTTACGGACCTACTCGCCGTACGATGTACTGCACACTGCACACTAAGTCGACGTATTTTGGTGAATTATTGAACGCAAATGTCAGTACACTACTTGGTAACACTGCATCACATTAGAATGCACAATTTATTTATCCGACAACTCTCGGCAATCGACATTAACCCGCGCACTGCAGGGGCGGTTGATTTCCGCGCCCCCCCCCCCCCCCCTCAGGTTTTTCAAAGATAGCGAAAAAAACAGCGGCGCGCAGCGCCACCGGGTTTTCGCACACCTGTCAGGACATCAATTGCGCACACTTTGAGAAAAAAATAACCTAGGGTCGTCTCAGGTCAGGTCACCAGACCAGGTCAAGTGACCCCACCTCCAAAAATGTTTGCAGTTGTGCCAAGGCCAGAGTTTTTCACCGATCAGTTTTAAACTTACAGGATGTCATGAGGATATACGTACTTACAATTCGTGTATCTCGGAATTTTGATATCGGTGACCTAAGGTCAGGTCAATTTCGTAACCTCCCCATAATAAGTCAATGGGGAAATATACCAATGCTAAGGATATGCATGATGTTAGTCCAATTACTTCTGGATCATGTTATTATAGGATATTATTGATGATCCAAGTGTAAGTTTTGTTCAGTGACTCCTATTAGGTCATTTAAGGTCTTGCGAGGTCAGCATCACTTTTTTGTCAATAACTCCCGACATAATGAAGATAGAGAAGTAAAACAGATATCAATGTGTTTTTTTTTCTCGTCAAGACACGTCTTCCCGTATGCCACATGCCCTACTTGGGTCACTACTTGACCTTGACCTGAGGTCAAATTTTAAAGTTAATTTAACAAGATCATCATATATATCATTCACAGCGCCTTGACAAGTTAAACACAATGACGTAAACAGTTTTCCGTTATCTTTATTAGATAAAAAGTTAATAGCGAAAATCGATTTAGCAAAAAAACGTCATTTTTTCTTTTTTGACCTCTGGAGCCTCAAATATTGAACTGAGATCAAATTTGAGGACACCTTAGCGACTGCAAATTTCACTGGCTGGCGTTTTCTTTTTTCCGTTTGTTTTTAACTAACATAGTTTTTGAGATATATGGGAATTTCTGGAGCGATGTCCTAAAACAGGAAAAACTGGAAAATTTGACCTTTGATGACCTCTGGTGACCTCAATTTTGACCTGACCTAAAACAATAGTGAATACATTCGATATAACATGTATCAAGCTATCAAATGCCGTTTTCCGCTTCTCGCTACATAGCGTAGTTTTAGAGATCTCAGGGGGCGGAAATCAACCCCCCTGCAGTTCGTGTTCGGCGCAAAGCCCCTGCAGTGCGCGGGTTAACATTCTTGCATCCACTCGAGATCTGACCCGGGTTCCGTTTCCTGGCCGCCAGCTTGTTTAGCGCATGACCGACCTGGCGGCGCCGGCCACACACCTGTGCCACCGACTTTGTGGTCAGACGGGCGGCCCGCTCCGGCGACGGGCTGTGGCATGGAAGTTGGAACCCCCGTGCGGAGTGGTACATATCGGTACGCCTCAAGCTGGTCCAGCGGAATACCCTGAGTGTTTGGGGTTCCATCTTCGCTGATTGTATGTAAATTTTCGCCCAGTAGTTTGTTGCCTGGAAGTTCAGAGCAGGCGCTCGGAAGGAACGCACTCTGGCTCCATTCTGGTGGCGCCGTGTCTTCCGCAGTAGAGCCCTTCATGGGACACATTTTCAGCCCCCATCTCGTTCCAGCCCATTCAGCCAGACTCAAACCCATTCCAATCCGAATTCATAATTGATGGGGCTCCCATTCCCACCCATTCCCACCCATTTCAGTATATTTCACTTTTTGTGGAGCTAAAAATGTTATGGTCTGTGCCAAACCCGTTCCAACCCGTTACATTTCCAAAAAATGCCCCATTCCCACCCATTCCCACCCATTTCCATCCCATTCCCATTCCCATATGGGATTCCCATTCCATGAAGGGCTCTATTCCGCAGGTCCTGGATTTGGTTCAGGGCCTGTGCTCGCACTCTGGCCGTGCACCCCAGCATGGCCAGCAAGATATTCTCCTCGTGAGCCATGAAGCCGTTGCGCTGTATATACTATATATATGCTGTGTATACGTGCCCACCGTGATGGGCATCAAGCATCTGTCCGACGCTGTGCATGGTGCACCACATCTTGTCACAGAGATCCGCCGGCGGGAGCGCTACTGCCGCCGCCAGGATCTTCCCACCCTGCTGGCCAGCGTACAGCGCAACGGCTTCATGGCTCACGAGGAGAATATCTTGCTGGCCATGCTGGGGGACAGCACGGCCAGAGTGCGAGCCCAGGCTCTGAACCAAATCCAGGACCTGCGGAAAATACGGCGCCACCAGAATGGAGCCAGAGTGCGCTCCTTCCGAGCGCCTGCTCTGAACTTCCAGGCAACAAACTACTGGGCGAAAATGGGCAAACAATCAGCGAAGATGGAACCCCAAACACTCAGGGTATTCCGCTGGACCAGCTTGAGGCGTACCGATATGTACCACTCCGCACGGGGGTTCCAACTTCCATGCCACAGCCCGTCGCCGGAGCGGGCCGTCCGTCTGACCACAGAGTCGGTGGCACAGGTGTGTGGCCGGCGCCGCCAGGTCGGTCATGCGCTAAACAAGCTGGCGGCAGGGGAACGGAACCAGAGTCAGATCACCCGTGCGAAATATTGCACGCTGTAAAGTCCACCAGGAACCGATGAAAAGCAGCACTGACCCACTCGTGTGTTTGCTCTGAAACAATTGTGGAAGAGGGTGGGAGAGGGGGGGGGAGTGGGAGTGGATGCAAGAATGTTAAAGGAAATAGTTCACCTTCAACTTAGTTTTAAACTGAGATAGCAGTTTTGTAGCCCGTATTGGGAAACCCCTATCTGCAAGTTTTCTTGACTGAAAAGACTCTCCAGCAGAATATATTTGAGTTTTTGGCGAAGGAATACGGTGCTGGCGAAAGAATGTCGTACTGGTTCTAGCCCGGGCAGAGGCTATACCATCAGCCAATCAGCTTGCACCTGGTGCTTGCAAGCGAATCGCCGGCCACCGGTTGGCACATCTCCAATGCGAGTCTATCTTTACGCGACTACTTTTGAATCTGATTGACTGAACCATTTTTTACATTCGCGTGACGTCAGGACTCTGACTCAGAGAGTATGCATATAGTTTTGATAAACAATACAAATTTACGGCCTTCTGTCCTGAATCGGCGCGATATAAGGCCATTTTTGACAATATAAAAAGAAATTGTATTAAAAAATATAATCAAATCGTGTTGGGTAAAAAAAAAATTCAAGGTTAACTATTTCCTTATTTAATGTCGATTGCCGAGAGTTGTCGGATAAATAAATTGTTCATTCTAATGTGATGTAGTGTTACCAAGCATGCACTGACATTTGCGTTCAATAATTCACCAAAATACGTCGACGTAGTGTGCAGTGTGCAGTACATCGTACGGCGAGTAGGTCCGTAAATACAGGTATACTGTATATTTTCGTCATTAATTGTTTATTCTTGATAATGACTCATCCTCCTGATTGAAAAGCTGCTGTTGATTGTTGTGTACCCTCCAGTGGTGCTAATTCAGGCTCAAAACACCTCTGACTCAAATAATGAGCCAGTAAAGTCGGGACAGTAAACGATTTGGTGCTGCCATCTATGAACAAAATGAGGAACTAAACTCCAACCTGCCCTTCAGATTTAGCTGCCATGGAAAACAAATAAAGCGAAGATCCTCAAAGCTTGCAAGGTAGTGCATAAATGCTGCATCTATATATCTAGAGAGGTTTTGGAGATGAATAACACTTTATGTTGGAGGATCAGCCCAAATGTGCAAAAAGTGACGTTCTAAAAATATTGCTACGCCGTGGCGCGGGCACGAATTTTTCGATTTTGAGGTCGAAAGTAGTGCAGATTAACTCAGCATGGGAAAGGCATCGAATGATGCCCAGACATCGTGTATTCGAAACAAAAGTGTCAAAATAGGTCACCCTAGACAACCAATTTCTGATCTCTCAAATTTGCCGTCCGACCATTACTGATTTGTTTGACAACTTGTACACTAGGGGTTTCAAGGGCGGGGAATTCATTGGTGGGGATCAAAAAATTCCCCCCAAAATGTTTTCAAAGATAAGGCTTTCCGAAAATTTCCCAAGTTCACTGTGCAAGCCTAATTTTGACGACCAATAACTCCGAGACTAAATAAGCGATTTTGATAACTTTTTTGTTTGGATCGGGATTAGTCCAAGAACAATTTGGCAATCTCGCATTTTCGATTTTCATTTTTTTCACGTGACCTCGTGGGCTACATTTTGCGCCGTGACCTTGACCTGTTGGAAACTGAAATAAAGATTTCATCTGATGACGATTTGAGTTCCATTGATGTCCTTTCGTATAAAAAAAAATATAAAAAGTGGGGTTCGACCTGTAAAAACTACTTTTGAGCCTTGCAATGCTGACACAATACGCTGTTTGGGTACGTTACGTTGTATTGGCCTGGCCGGTCATATGGCGACCTGATGTCGGTGTAACAGGCACCAACCGAGAGGTTTCGTCGTCAGGACTCAGGAGTCCCTCTGGACTTTGTTTCGAAAGCGTATGTCAAGTAGATGCGAAGTTATCGACGGACAGGTGCCCGAACAGCAGCATTGTCAACAGTATTATGTCAGCATTGCAAGACTCAAAAATAATTTGTACGGGTCGAACCACACTTTTTTTGAATGCGAAAGGACATCAATCAAGCTCAAATCGTCATCAGGCGAAAATTTTCATTTTAGTTTCCAACAGGTCACGGCGCAAAAAGAAAGTCACAAGTTTACGTGAAAAAAAAATGAAAATCCGTGATTGCCAAATCGTTCTTTGACTAATCCTGATCCCCCCAAAAAAAAATCGCTTTTTTAGTCTCAGAGTTATTGGTCGTCAAAATTAGGCCTGCACAGTGAACTTGGGAAAATACGGAAGGCCGTATCTTTGAAAATATTTTTTTGGGAATTTGTTTTGGTCACCGCCAATGAATTCCCGCCCTTGAAACCCCCAGTGCACAACTTTTCAAGAAAATTACAAATGGCTGGACGGCAGATTTATAATTTTTGGTTGTCTTAATGTACTGTGAATTCGCTATTCCATACGTATATTAATATTGAATGAAAATACCATCTTGCCGTTCTACGGCAGCCCTACCGACCTCATTATGTTTCGTCTGCTTCTGCTGCTGCTGCCGCCTCCACCAGACAGACCGGACAGCTCAGCGGTGACCGTGGTCGTGCTGCTGCTGCTGCTGCTGCTGCCCCCACCAGACAGACCGGACAGCTCAGCGGTGACCGTGGTCGTGCTGCTGCTGCTGCTGCCGCCTCCACCGGACAGACCGGACAGCTCAGCGGTGACCGTGGTCGTGCTGCTGCTGCTGCTGCCGCCTCCGGACAGACCGGACAGCTCAGCGGTGACCGTGGTCGTGCTGCTGCTGCTGCTGCCGCCTCCGGACAGAGCGGACAGCTCAGCGGTGACCGTGGTCGTGCTGCTGCTGCTGCTGCCGCCTCCACCGGACAGACCAGGCAGCTCTGTGGTGACCGTGGTCGTGCTGCTGCTGCTGCTGCCGCCTCCACCGGACAGACCGGACAGCTCAGCGGTGACCGTGGTCGTGCTGCTGCTGCTGCTGCCGCCTCCACCGGACAGACCGGACAGCTCAGCGGTGACCGTGGTCGTGCTGCTGCTGCTGCCGCCTCCACCGGACAGACCGGACAGCTCAGCGGTGACCGTGGTCGTGCTTCTGCTGCTGCCGCCTCCACCGGACAGACCGGACAGCTCAGCGGTGACCGTGGTCGTGCTGCTGCTGCTGCCGCCTCCACCAGACAGACCGGACAGCTCTGTGGTGACCGTGGTCGTGCTGCTGCTGCTGCTGCCGCCTCCACCGGACAGACCGGACAGCTCAGCGGTGACCGTGGTCGTGCTGCTGCTGCTGCTGCTGCCGCCTCCGGACAGACCGGACAGCTCAGCGGTGACCGTGGTCGTGCTGCTGCTGCTGCTGCCGCCTCCACCGGACAGACCGGACAGCTCAGCGGTGACCGTGGTCGTGCTGCTGCTGCTGCTGCCTCCACCGGACAGACCGGGCAGCTCTGTGGTGACCGTGGTCGTGCTGCTGCTGCTGCTGCTGCCTCCACCGGACAGACCGGACAGCTCTGTGGTGACCGTGGTCGTGCTGCTGCTGCTGCTGCCGCCTCCACCGGACAGACCGGACAGCTCTGTGGTGACCGTGGTCGTGCTGCTGCTGCCGCCTCCACCGGACAGACCGGACAGCTCTGTGGTGACCGTGGTCGTGCTGCTGCTGCTGCCGCCTCCACCGGACAGACCGGACAGCTCTGTGGTGACCATGGTCGTGCTGCTGCTGCCGCCTCCACCGGACAGACCGGACAGCTCAGCGGTGACCGTGGTCGTGCTGCTGCTGCTGCCGCCTCCACCGGACAGACCGGACAGCTCTGTGGTGACCGTGGTCGTGCTGCTGCTGCTGCTGCCGCCTCCACCGGACAGACCGGGCAGCTCTGTGGTGACCGTGGTCGTGCTGCTGCTGCTGCCGCCTCCACCGGACAGACCGGACAGCTCTGTGGTGACCGTGGTCGTGCTGCTGCTGCTGCTGCTGCCTCCACCGGACAGACCGGGCAGCTCTGTGGTGACCGTGGTCGTGCTGCTGCTGCTGCCTCCACCGGACAGACCGGACAGCTCTGTGGTGACCGTGGTCGTGCTGCTGCTGCTGCTGCCGCCACCGGACAGACCGGACAGCTCTGTGGTGACCGTGGTCGTGCTGCTGCTGCCGCCTCCACCGGACAGACCGGACAGCTCAGCGGTGACCGTGGTCGTGCTGCTGCTGCTGCTGCCGCCACCGGACAGACCGGACAGCTCTGTGGTGACCGTGGTCGTGCTGCTGCTGCTGCTGCTGCCCCCCACCGGAAAGACCGGACAGCTCAGCGGTGACCGTGGTCGTGCTGCTGCTGCTGCTGCCGCCTCCACCGGACAGACCGGACAGCTCTGTGGTGACCGTGGTCGTGCTGCTGCTGCTGCCGCCTCCACCGGACAGACCGGACAGCTCAGCGGTGACCGTGGTCGTGCTGCCGCTGCTGCCGCCTCCACCGGCCAGACCGGACAGCTCTGTGGTGACCGTGGTCGTGCTGCTGCTGCTGCTGCCGCCTCCACCGGACAGACCGGGCAGCTCTGTGGTGACCGTGGTCGTGCTGCTGCTGCTGCTGCCGCCTCCACCGGACAGACCGGACAGCTCTGTGGTGACCGTGGTCGTGCTGCTGCTGCCGCCTCCACCGGACAGACCGGACAGCTCAGCGGTGACCGTGGTCGTGCTGCTGCTGCTGCTGCCGCCTCCACCGGACAGACCGGACAGCTCTGTGGTGACCGTGGTCGTGCTGCTGCTGCTGCTGCCGCCTCCACCGGACAGACCGGACAGCTCTGTGGTGACCGTGGTCGTGCTGCTGCTGCTGCTGCTGCTGCTGCTGCCCCACCGGACAGACCGGACAGCTCAGCGGTGACCGTGGTCGTGCTGCTGCTGCTGCTGCTGCCTCCACCGGACAGACCGGGCAGCTCTGTGGTGACCGTGGTCGTGCTGCTGCTGCTGCCTCCACCGGACAGACCGGACAGCTCTGTGGTGACCGTGGTCGTGCTGCTGCTGCTGCCGCCTCCACCGGACAGACCGGATAGCTCTGTGGTGACCGTGGTCGTGCTGCTGCTGCTGCTGCCGCCTCCACCGGACAGACCGGACAGCTCTGTGGTGACCGTGGTCGTGCTGCTGCTGCTGCCGCCTCCACCGGACAGACCGGACAGCTCTGTGGTGACCGTGGTCGTGCTGCTGCTGCTGCCGCCTCCACCGGATAGACCGGACAGCTCTGTGGTGACCGTGGTCGTGCTGCTGCTGCTGCCGCCTCCACCGGACAGACCGGACAGCTCTGTGGTGACCGTGGTCGTGCTGCTGCTGCTGCTGCCTCCACCGGACAGACCGGGCAGCTTTGTGGTGACCGTGGTCGTGCTGCTGCTGCTGCTGCCGCCTCCACCGGACAGACCGGACAGCTCTGTGGTGACCGTGGTCGTGCTGCTGCTGCTGCCGCCTCCACCGGACAGACCGGACAGCTCTGTGGTGACCGTGGTCGTGCTGCTGCTGCTGCTGCCTCCACCGGACAGACCGGGCAGCTCTGTGGTGACCGTGGTCGTGCTGCTGCTGCTGCCTCCACCGGACAGACCGGACAGCTCAGCGGTGACCGTGGTCGTGCTGCTGCTGCTGCTGCCGCCTCCACCGGACAGACCGGACAGCTCAGCGGTGACCGTGGTCGTGCTGCTGCTGCTGCTGCCGCCACCGGACAGACCGGGCAGCTCTGTGGTGACCGTGGTCGTGCTGCTGCTGCTGCCGCCTCCACCGGACAGACCGGGCAGCTCTGTGGTGACCGTGGTCGTGCTGCTGCTGCTGCCGCCACCGGACAGACCGGGCAGCTCTGTGGTGACCGTGGTCGTGCTGCTGCTGCTGCTGCTGCCGCCACCGGACAGGCCGGGCAGCTCTGTGGTGACCGTGGTCGTGCTGCTGCTGCTGCTGCTGCTGCCTCCACCGGACAGACCGGACAGCTCAGCGGTGACCGTGGTCGTGCTGCTGCTGCTGCCGCCACCGGACAGACCGGGCAGCTCTGTGGTGACCGTGGTCGTGCTGCTGCTGCTGCCGCCTCCACCGGACAGACCGGGCAGCTCTGTGGTGACCGTGGTCCTGCTGCTGCTGCTGCCTCCACCGGACAGACCGGACAGCTCTGTGGTGACCGTGGTCGTGCTGCTGCTGCTGCTGCCGCCTCCACCGGACAGACCGGACAGCTCTGTGGTGACCGTGGTCGTGCTGCTGCTGCTGCTGCCGCCTCCACCGGACAGACCGGGCAGCTCTGTGGTGACCGTGGTCGTGCTGCTGCTGCTGCCTCCACCAGACAGACCGGACAGCTCTGTGGTGACCGTGGTCGTGCTGCTGCTGCTGCCGCCTCCACCGGACAGACCGGACAGCTCTGTGGTGACCGTGGTCGTGCTGCTGCTGCTGCCGCCTCCACCGGACAGACCGGACAGCTCTGTGGTGACCGTGGTCGTGCTGCTGCTGCTGCCGCCTCCACCGGACAGACCGGACAGCTCTGTGGTGACCGTGGTCGTGCTGCTGCTGCTGCTGCCGCCTCCACCAGACAGACCGGACAGCTCAGCGGTGACCGTGGTCGTGCTGCTGCTGCTGCCTCCACCGGACAGACCGGACAGCTCAGCGGTGACCGTGGTTGTGCTGCTGCTGCTGCCGCCACCGGACAGATCGGACAGCTCAGCGGTGACCGTGGTCGTGCTGCTGCTGCTGCTGCCGCCTCCACCGGACAGACCGGACAGCTCAGCGGTGACCGTGGTCGTGCTGCTGCTGCTGCTGCCGCCTCCACCGGACAGACCGGACAGCTCTGTGGTGACCGTGGTCGTGCTGCTGCTGCTGCCGCCACCGGACAGACCGGACAGCTCTGTGGTGACCGTGGTCGTGCTGCTGCTGCTGCTGCCGCCTCCACCGGACAGACCGGACAGCTCAGCGGTGACCGTGGTCGTGCTGCTGCTGCTGCCGCCACCGGACAGACCGGACAGCTCAGCGGTGACCGTGGTCGTGCTGCTGCTGCTGCTGCCGCCTCCACCGGACAGACCGGACAGCTCTGTGGTGGCCGTGGTCGTGCTGCTGCTGCTGCCGCCACCGGACAGACCGGACAGCTCAGCGGTGACCGTGGTCGTGCTGCTGCTGCTGCTGCCGCCTCCACCGGACAGACCGGACAGCTCAGCGGTGACCGTGGTCGTGCTGCTGCTGCTGCCGCCACCGGACAGACCGGACAGCTCAGCGGTGACCGTGGTCGTGCTGCTGCTGCTGCTGCCGCCTCCACCGGACAGACCGGACAGCTCTGTGGTGACCGGGGTCGTGCTGCTGCTGCTGCCGCCACCGGACAGACCGGACAGCTCTGTGGTGACCGTGGTCGTGCTGCTGCTGCTGCTGCCGCCTCCACCGGACAGACCGGACAGCTCAGCGGTGACCGTGGTCGTGCTGCTGCTGCTGCCGCCACCGGACAGACCGGACAGCTCAGCGGTGACCGTGGTCGTGCTGCTGCTGCTGCTGCCGCCTCCACCGGACAGACCGGACAGCTCAGCGGTGACCGTGGTCGTGCTGCTGCTGCTGCCGCCACCGGACAGACCGGACAGCTCAGCGGTGACCGTGGTCGTGCTGCTGCTGCTGCTGCCGCCTCCACCGGACAGACCGGACAGCTCTATGGTGACCGTGGTCGTGCTGCTGCTGCTGCTGCCGCCGCCTCCACCGGACAGACCGGACAGCTCAGCGGTGACCGTGGTCGTGCTGCTGCTGCTGCCTCCACCGGACAGACCGGACAGCTCAGCGGTGACCGTGGTCGTGCTGCTGCTGCTGCCTCCACCGGACAGACCGGACAGCTCTGTGGTGACCGTGGTCGTGCTGCTGCTGCTGCTGCCGCCTCCACCGGACAGACCGGGCAGCTCTGTGGTGACCGTGGTCGTGCTGCTGCTGCTGCCGTCTCCGGACAGACCGGACAGCTCAGCGGTGACCGTGGTCGTGCTGCTGCTGCTGCTGCCGCCTCCACCGGACAGACCGGGCAGCTCTGTGGTGACCGTGGTCGTGCTGCTGCTGCTGCCGCCTCCGGACAGACCGGACAGCTCAGCGGTGACCGTGGTCGTGCTGCTGCTGCTGCCTCCACCGGACAGACCGGACAGCTCTGTGGTGACCGTGGTCGTGCTGCTGCTGCTGCTGCCGCCTCCACCGGACAGACCGGGCAGCTCTGTGGTGACCGTGGTCGTGCTGCTGCTGCTGCTGCCGCCTCCACCGGACAGACCGGACAGCTCTGTGGTGACCGTATTCGTGCTGCTGCTGCTGCCGCCTCCACCGGACAGACTGGGCAGCTCTGTGGTGACCGTGGTCGTGCTGCTGCTGCTGCCGCCTCCACCGGACAGACCGGACAGCTCAGCGGTGACCGTGGTCGTGCTGCTGCTGCTGCCTCCACCGGACAGACCGGACAGCTCTGTGGTGACCGTGGTCGTGCTGCTGCTGCTGCTGCCTCCACCGGACAGACCGGACAGCTCAGCGGTGACCGTGGTCGTGCTGCTGCTGCCGCCTCCACCGGACAGACCGGACAGCTCTGTGGTGACCGTGGTCGTGCTGCTGCTGCTGCCGCCTCCACCGGACAGACCGGACAGCTCTGTGGTGACCGTGGTCGTGCTGCTGCTGCTGCCGCCTCCACCGGACAGACCGGGCAGCTCTGTGGTGACCGTGGTCGTGCTGCTGCTGCTGCTGCCGCCTCCACCGGACAGACCGGACAGCTCTGTGGTGACCGTGGTCGTGCTGCTGCTGCTGCCGCCTCCACCGGACAGACCGGGCAGCTCTGTGGTGACCGTGGTCGTGCTGCTGCTGCTGCCGCCTCCACCGGACAGACCGGACAGCTCTGTGGTGACCGTGGTCTTGCTGCTGCTGCTGCTGCCGCCTCCACCGGACAGACCGGACAGCTCTGCGGTGACCGTGGTCGTGCTGCTGCTGCTGCTGCCGCCTCCACCGGACAGACCGGACAGCTCTGTGGTGACCGTGGTCGTGCTGCTGCTGCTGCTGCCGCCTCCACCGGACAGACCGGACAGCTCTGTGGTGACCGTGGTCGTGCTGCTGCTGCCGCCTCCACCGGACAGACCGGACAGCTCAGCGGTGACCGTGGTCGTGGTGACCGGCTAACACACTCTCCGGCCATCTCATCCGTGTCATCGACCGGTGCGGACACAGCCCGCAGCGGGCAAAGGTCACCGCCAGGGTCAGGGCACCTTCCGCTCGGCGGGCCGGTCTGACTACCAGGGGCTCCCGGTCCACCGGCCACCGGCCACGGCACCGGCCACGAACAGCGCCCCGGAACACACCATCAGCGGAGCAGTACAGCACTCATACAATCATGCCACGTAACTCGATGACCCAGGCCTTTATCGCTGGTCTCTCAGTCACAGATTCAGGTTAAGTGTGTGAAGTCCGTACTAAGCTTTATAGGATCCGCATGAACTAAGCAGCGACCGCCCCTGTCGAACTTTTCATCCTATATGTGTACCACACCCGTGAGCCTGCAGTTGCCATCCCTGTCTGACTCTGTACTGTGCCAACTACTGCCAGTTGTCCCATTTACTTTGCTTATAATTATTGAATTTATATGTTTATAATTTATATTACTCATATTTCAAAGTATTTAAGCCTATGCTCATTGTATAGTCCATAGCGGTCGATTTAGATACTTTTGGGGTGGCCCTCGCCCCCCCCCCAATGGTCTCCTCGCCCCCCCCCCCCCCAATGTTATTTGGCCACTGGTGGATTGAAGAGTGAACAAAGAGGCCAAACCTCCCAAACCGCCTGAAATCGGCCAAACCATGACACATTTGCTAATTTAAAAGAAAAGCTAAACAACTTTTGCTAAAAAAAAAATAATCACCTATTCAAGTATATTTTAATCATAATTGTATGAGACTTCTTGGGATTTGCCTCCCAAAAAACAACTTCTTGCTGTTCTGTATCCAGACGTCTAGAGGTCTGCAGAAGTCTGAAATCCTCAGAATCGTAATCAGAGCACAATATATAGCCCAATTTTTGTTAAAAAAAATATGAGATGGTGGTGCAACCTCGACTGGTTGAGTTGGCGTGGAATGACCCAGCTATCATAGTTCCCGAGATATTCGGGGGTTTCTGGAGCAAAGTCCTAAACTTGGAAAATTTGACATTTGATGACCACTGGTTACCTCAATATTGACCTGAGCGAAAAATGACTGAAGTGACTTTGAATGGTCTTGTTAAGAGCTGTCAAACGTTTTTTTTCGCGCGTCTTCTAGCCCTTTTACTTTTCGAATTCGTGGGGGTCGTTTTGACCCCCCACCCACCAGGGCGAGGTTGGCTCAGAGGCCCATCCGGGCGCGGGTTAAACCATGACGTCATGTGGAGGACACGACCTATACTCAATGGGTCCCCAGCAAACATGCCGATGTTGGGTTGATATCGACCCAATGCTCGGCGCGACGTCGGGCTCGTCGGCACGAATTTCGATTATTTCGTTGCGAAATACCTCTTCCGCGTTTGCGTGCCATCAGCATCATTGTAAAGTACAAAAGACGCTCAAAACACATTAACATATGCATGTGTAAGCGTATTTTCTAAGATGAGTTTTATATTGACCGGTAATAGACGTTGTTAACAACTCGGTGCCTCGTTTTCCATTCCAAGGGATACCATTTTCCATTTCAAGGGATATCGCTTGGGTCAGAGCTATACTGATTAAAGTGATGAATCAATGAGAAATCAGGAAATGTACAGTTTTAATTAATTTAATTTATTTTATCTTCACCTACATATTTTTGTTAGTCCGAAATTAACCACTTCACAACATTCTGAACAGTTAGGATTGCCGCTTTACTAAGAAAGGGCTCCAATTAAGGCCTCGGCCCTACTAGCGAGTCCAAATACGCCCAACACATTGGTTTGAGAGGCCTTCCGATAGAATTCCAAAACTCATGAACTTCGTCTGCTTTTGCATCAGGAACCGATTTAAAACAAACTCTCCTTTTTACAAGCTGCCTAGACTTTCTTTTAAAATAAAATGTGGTAACTTTCAGCCGATCTCGGTCGTTTCGGTGAGGCCATGACGCTGGTGGGGCTTGGATTCGTTTCTGATCGCCCCCCCCCCCCAGTCGTTTCGAGAAATCGACACTGCTGTAATGTATACTTTTACAATTTGATTAACCTTTGATTAACCATTGAGCGTCGATCAGGCGTGTAATGCATTGCATTTAACGGAACATCCAACAGATGGCGTTAGTAATCTATGGATCTGAGGAAGATGGCGCTTCTGTCGTATTCGACTTGTGCCAGTGCCGTATTGCCCGAGGCCATAAGCGCTATGTATTGGGGCGAGTACCCACGCTCAGGGTGTTCTCGCAGGTGTATGATCTTCTTACGCTTTGCTCTCCACGCTCCAGTGGCGGATCCAGGGGGGGGGGGGGTCATGACCCCCCTTGGGGCCCAGGGGCACCACCGGCATATCAGGGGCACCACCGGCCTATCAGGGGCACCAGCGCAATGACAGTTTTTTTTTTACAATAACGTTTATTTTCGTGATGGCGATAGTAAACAAAACAATAACAAAATGGGCTCTCTTGGTGAGGTACCTACCAGGGGCATATTTTTGTGCCACCACGCCGGGGCACCAGGGGCACCATCGCGCCGGTGTACCAGGGGCACCACCGTGCCGGTAGGCGGCACTGTGGGGCGAGGGGCGGCACCGGGGAACCGTGCCTCCTTGAATCCAGGAGGGGAAACAATGGCCTGGTGCCCCCATGAAATCACAAGCATTGGTAGCTGGAAAGCTTTTTTTTCGCGAAATGATGCTAAATTACAATTGCTAAATTATGCAAACAAAAATGCCCCTTCATGCCTCCCGTCCCTTGGGCTATGAAGGGGCACCAACGTGCCTTTATACCAGAGGCAACAACGTATCGGACTCGAGGGCCCTCAGGGCTCTTCGGGAGTCGGAATCCGCTTCCATAGGTGGTGGAACAGTGGGGGGGGGGGGACACCGGGCCCCCTTGAATCTAGGAGGAGGGGGAGGGGGCACCAATACCCTGGTGTCCCCATCAAATTGCTGAAAACCCACCTATTTTAAGCAAAATGGTGCAAAATGGTGCAAAATTAAGAGGCAAAAAACGTGCCGCTTCTCGGCGCATATTACATACGTGCGTCCTGATAAATCCTCGATGTCACGATGTTTGTTGACTATCGTTTTTTTTTGCGAACGAACCCAATAGTGCCCGCCGTTTAGACTGTTTTATAATGTGGTTCATGGCTGGAAATCCATGAAACGTATTTTAAACTGGCAACTGCAACCAAGCTGTTATAATTTTGTGAGAAAAAAGTAGAAAAGTATAATATTTTTGTGCCACCACGGCGAAATTCCTTCTATCTTTGCGGTGGAAGAATCTCATTGAGTGGCTGCATTGGTACTCGTTTTGACCCTGCATCCTGGTTCCAGTAGGCAATAACAAAAATTAGTGCTCCAGCTCGCTCAAAACCTCAAATTTTGAGAGAAAAAATCCAGGCGCAATAATAGTTGTATGTGTGTCCATCTTTCGTAAATACCTTTGGTAGGTAGTTAAGTTTAAGGGCAGCTTTTGTGACAAGTTTTCTTCAAGTATTTGCAATATATTGCCTACTTTTTTAGTTCAATAACATTTTTGAAGTCCGCACGAGACACACAGCAATATGATACACTGATATTGCATGCATACGAGTTACTGCTGGTAAAAAACGGCTACCAATCCCCCCCCCCCCCACTGGTCACGAATCTCGACTACCCTCTTGGTCAAGTTGCCCTCCCCCCAGTCATCAGCCGTCTGGGGCCGCCCTTGACTGTGAAAATTATATATTTTAGCACCATTCGCGGCACTTTAGATACAAAGGGTAGGACTGTTATTGCAAATACTTATAGCCAACGTTTTGCCAATAAAACAAAATACTGAAATAGAGGCACCCTCAAAATATAGTGGACCAAAGCCGTTGAGTTTTCAGATGTGGGTATAGGTAGGGGCACCACTGCAATTGATGCCCCCCCCCCCCTGAAGATTTTATGGATCCGCCCCTGCTATGCTCTGCCCTGTGCGCTGTTCTGGTCTCTGTCTTGACTTGACATCTGTCTTGTCCTTGTTATGTCCTATGTCCTGCTCGTCCCTCTGTCCTACTCGGCCATGTTCTATATATTGTTCTGTGCCCTCCTCTGTCCTGTTCCCTCCTCTGTCCTGTGCCCTCCTCTGTCCTGTGCCCTCCTCTGTCCTGTTCCCTCCTCTGCCCTGTGCCCTCCTCTGTCCTGTGCCCTCCTCTGTCCTGTTCCCTCCTCTGTCCTGTGCCCTCCTCTGTCCTGTGCCCTCCTCTGTCCTGTTCCCTCCTCTGCCCTGTGCCCTCCTCTGTCCTGTGCCCTCCTCTGTCCTGTTCCCTCCTCTGCCCTGTTCCCTCCTCTGCCCTGTGCCCTCCTCTGTCCTGTGCCCTCCTCTGTCCTGTGTCCTTCTCCGTCATTTTCTCTGTCATGTCATGTGCTCTGTCCTGTGCCATGGTCTGATTTAAAGTGTCCTGCCCTGCACTGTGCCCCGCTCTTCCTACGCCCTGCCAGCTGTTAAAGGAAATAGTTCACCTTCAACATGGGATTTTGAACTGAAATAGCAGTTTTGTAGCAGAAATAGCAGTTTAGCAGTCATTTTATATCGAACTGCCCACTTGGCCGTGTGTTCGGTTCGTCCGGTCCTCTGTCTCCCAGTCCCCATCCCTCCAACTCCAATGGCGTTCCTCATTTTTAAAGACCCCGGCTCCCGTGCTCCTCTGTTTGCCCAATTTCGGTCCTGTCCGGTCCGGCCCGGCCCTCAGCCCGGTCCCGTACCCCAGTGTCAGCGATCGACCGACGCAGTGCCAGCGAACCACCCCGCTCCAAACGACGGAACATCGATTTTCGGCGGGGGGCGGCGGCGGCGCCGGCGTGCCGCCGCCGGGCCGGCGTCGGCGGTCATCGGTGGAACGTCGCGGCCGACGGCGGACGGCCACCTCTGTTGCGACGGCGGGAGGTAAGTCACGCTCCTGAGTCTCTGCCGGCACCGGGCCGGGACTCACCACCTGTCGGGTTAACCTCATTCGGCGGGCGGACGTTTGTTCGTCCGTGTTGCATGCTTGGAGGATGGTTGACAGTTGGGCTGTCTGGTTACGATTAAGAATGGGTTGGATTGTCGAGTCACGTGGGTTTCCCCTCCCCGATAGTCGGCACTTGCACAGACTGTGGCAATGTGGTTGGGTTAGTAAGTGGATCATGTGTGTATATGTGTGTGTGTGTGTGTGTGTGTGTGTGTGTGTAGGTGTGGGTGGGTGTGTAGGTATGCGTGTGTCTGGTTTCCGTGGCGACGCTACACGCGGCTCGCCGGCTACGGCGCGTCGCAGGCGACGTTTCAATGTGTCGTGTTGTGGCGTGCCGGGCGCCGCTAAAATGGCATGGCGCTCGTTACAGTTGAGAGCGCGATGCCCACCAGGATGGCCGAGCAGGTCACCACGCCCACCGCCAAGCGGAAGAACGCCTCGCTCGGCTTCTTCTCCAACATCTTCAAGCGGAAGCGGGACGAGGCGGATCCGGTGCACGTGGTGCACACCGCCGGAGACGGTGAGTGTGCTTGCCGCATCCAGTCTGCTTGGTGCACACGGCAGGAGGTGTTGTTCACGCGATGTGTGATGTTTGGTGCGTCCGTGTGAAAGGTGATTCAGCTGGTGCCTTCCTCTGAAATGGAGCCATTTTTTCGTGACTCAATTATACATTTAACTGTTGCGACTCTGCTAAAACCCTGCACCGCTGGTTCCATTAATTGTGATCCAACAGGTTATTGTGAACATACCCTTGAATTGAACACAAATGTTTATACAACAATATCGTTGATGCCAAACAGGAACAGTAGTATCTATCACGCCGTACATAGTCGTGCGTCGGCCGGCCGCGGACCGCAATCAGCGGTCGGCAGACTTTGCAGAGCGAGGGAACAAACCCAAACAACGCTTTGTCTGCATGCATTGCATCTGTCTGCATCTTCGCATGCATCTTTGCCGATATTAAGCAGCTCCAAGGAAGAGACTAAAGTCTGTGACAGGACGACAATGATGTTCAACTAGTGCTCAACTTCCCAACTTAGCGTCGAAGGAGGACCGAAATGAAAGACAAAAACAACGGAAAGGAAATGGAAAATTACAGCCATAGTCGCACGTGGTGGTTAGTGGTTACATCAGTTATGCTTTGCGTGGTTTTACTAGAGCTATTTCCCGACTGGCTGCAACTATTCCCCATTTTGTATCCACAATTATTACGGTCAATTGCGCCCGGCCCCTTAAGGTCACAATACCTATATTTGTATACCTATATTGATATTTTTGCTAAATGATGGCATCTTGTCAGCAGAGAGAACCGATTTTGTGTTAAGCAATGAAATCGAAACTATGCTATGATTGACCTTTATAATGTTAAGTAGAACTTGACTCTGATAGCGTACAGTTACGCTGTTGTTGGGCGAGAGAGGTGGGATGCCCCCGATCACCTGCTCTAAGAAAGGACCATAACAAATGTTGTTTCACACTATACGTTTCTTCCAACATTGTATGGTACTTCACCTCCGTATACTTCAATGCTTCTGTCTCTAAATTCCATTGAGAACCCACCGTACTTTTTGAAATCGCATTGGTAATAATATTGTTGATTACACAAAACGGCATTGGCATTTGACACAGCATTGTTAAGAACACGAGATGGTGATTTTTCTTATTTAACATGTCTCGAAAGTACAGCCTAGATAGCGGGTTCAAATATAACTTGACAATTATGTATGACCTTACATAATCCGAACAGTTTGTAAAATGCTGATTTCATGTTTCTTTAAATTGAAAGTTGACAACTTTACCTACAACGTTTTTTGGTAATTAATCGTTAAGCTATTAACCCGCGAGTTACTGGGGTATATTTCATAACGCGACTTACTGGGGGGGGGGGGGGGGAGGGGGGGCTATTTTTTGTCCCCCCCCCCCCCTCCCCCTCGGATCTCCGGAACTACTCGACTGAATGTAAAAAATTCAAACGGAATTCGATAGCCCTGGGAAATTTATCGAGGGAAACATAATATTGTTGACCTCAGGGTCACCGATGACGTCACAGGTCAGGTCAAGTACAAAATGTTTGACCGTGTCAAAAGGTCTCGATGGATGTGATTGTCGCGCAAAATTGCTATATTAAACGCATAAGCTGTCGATAAATCAGTATGATTCGTGTGTCTGACACTTCTAAGTACCTTTCTAAGCTGTTTATGACCTTGGGTTAGGTCAAGGTCATCCGAGGTCATGAGGTCAAACTTCAGATTACGGTCATTAGGCGTTGTAACACGTGTTTATGGGTTTGTTTTTCGTCTAGAACGCGAAAAATGACCTTAGAACATTGTTTTTTCTCCATATAAATAGAAATAAAAAGCAAAAACGGAAATGCGTTTTGTAGGCATAGTAATGCTGTGAGAGGTGGTCGATTTGTGACATTTAAAGGTCATAAGTCAGTCATTTTTGAAGATATTGACTTCAAATTTGGTACACATATTCACCGCAAACGTCTCGATCACATATATTCCGGTTTTTGGATAATTCTGATTTTTTTCTTGGAAATTTTGTTAACAAAAAAATGAAAAAAAAATGGATTTCTCAAAATTTTGAATAAAAAACTTACAAATCCGAGATAGCAGTTCGATAGCCCGGTATATTGCGAGTAATTTGATTTAAGACAATTTAGTTTATCTCAAACATCACACCTTTGACAGCGTTTTCCGCAAACCATTATTTTGCAACAAAAACCGAAGAACATGACGTCACTCTGACATCATTGCCGGTTGATCTATCATGACCTCATATTTTTCCTTTTGCCAACATGTGTATAATTGATGTGAGAGAAGGTACTGTAAGTTTGGTGACGATACTGGTGCTCATTTAGGAGTTATTGCCAAATAACGGGAGGAGGGGGGCAAAAAATACCCCCCCAGTAACTCGCGGGTTAAGGAAGACTGAAAGCTATTTTGGTGTACCTTTTCTTGGAACTGTGCTTTATATGCCTTGAGCACATTGCGTATAAACGCGAATTTGTGTACAGCTGAAGTTTGTTCACCATTCACCACAGAAGTTTGTTCACCATTGACTCAGTACTCACGTGCTTTTGTGAAAAAGCTTAAAGCATATTTATTTGTGGGCGGGAGTCCACAAACTGGAGAGTAAGTGGACTGTAGGTCACGTGACCTGCAGTTTTTGGACTACAGATCGCGTGACTAAGCTAGACTTGAATGCAAATTACCAGTCTTGATTTGTATCTATCGCGTGCTGCAGCTGCACACTAAATCGCTTTGTGGACTCGCGCTCCAAAATTCACAGTTTGAGGCCTCGACTTCGTCTCGGCCACAAACTGTGAATTTTGTCGCGCTCATCCACAAAGCTATACTATGTTACTGCATAAAAAACATTTCTAGTCATTAAAAGCAACAGTTCACCTTGATATATTTCTTCAAATTAGGCAGCAAGGGGTATCTTAAGCTGAAAAAAACACGAATTTGACGTTTGGATGATAGGTGGGCATCCGTGGAGAAAGAAGTAAGTTTCTCTTATGTATCGTGAATGCACGTCATACAATGTATGACGTCATTTAAGTTGTTTTCTCGCGTCTGGCTCCGAAAATACAGTCGCCGTCAAGGATCGGCTGCGTTTCGAGGGCGACTGAGCGGAGTATTCGGGTACTGGCGCGGTGCCAAGGGATAAGGGACCGGTGTCAGATAGTGTACCGACTGAGTTTATCGAACACCTAATGTTAATCGTTAATCGAATAATGAACAATACAATACAAATCGAATAAAACAAAGCGAATACAAATCGAATAATGAATAATGAACAATCGAATAATGTTAATCGAATAATGAATAATCGTTAATGAACAGTTAATCGAATATGAGTTTATCGTGATTGGCCCGTTTCGGAAAATCTGAAGTCTGAAACCGCTGAATTCTGATTATGTTATTGGCCCTGTGTTGAATTTACAGAGCGTAGCAAATCAATTATTTCATCACACTCAGTTTTTCGGCCCGCGCTTGAACTCTGCCATCTCAGTTCAAAGCATGTGCTAAAGGTGAACTTTTCCCTTCAATCGCTGCATTAACCCTCGCCACTGCAGGGGGGGGGGGGAGTTGATGCCACCCCTCCCTCGGTTTTTCGGGAATAACTCGCGTAAATATCAACCGATTGCGATGAAACATTCAGTATCCTCTTGTGAACAATTTGACACATATTCTGAATTTGTATAAGTTGTAGGTCACATGACCCGTGACATTTGACCTGTTTTTCAAAGTCATCTCAGGCGCAACTGGGGTCCCGTAGTATTGATCCTTGTAACTTGTGCAGTTTCATAGTGTGTGTTGTTCAGGAGCATATGCACAGGTGTTTCCAGGTGACAGTTGTGGTTTCTACTGAGATTGTGACCTCGATTGACCTTTTCAGAGGTTAACCGAGGTCACTGACCTCCGATGACCTCATGACTTTTTTTGGCTTCTGGCAGTTTCTAGGACATTTTGTGACGCTGATTTCAAATATGGGATCCATTTTACATAATGATATGTTCCACTGGGGTCATGCGCCCCAACAGGTCAACCGAGGTCACTGACCTGAAATGACCTGACATGACCTGACATTACCTTTTTTGAATTTGGCAGTTTTTAGGACATTTTGTGACCCTGATTTCAAATTTGACACCCATTTAGCATAATGATATGCTCATTCGCGATTCTAGCTCGATTAAATTCAATTTATACGCATTTACAATTTGGTGGAATTTTGGGTCATTGACATGACCTCAGAGGTCACCTAATGGCCTAGGACCTTAAAATCTGGTATCACTAGCTTCCTCTCGTGACAAGCAGCACGCTCGTTTTTTAATCAAAGCTCTAGCCTAATTAGGGCCGAAACGCTAGGGGGGGGGTTGTATGTACCAACCCCCTGCGCGGTCACGCACTGATCGGACGCTGCACGGGCGAGGGTTAAAGTTTGGAATAAAGCGGCCACACAAAGGTTAACCTTGTCGTCTAGACGTCTCAAGCCGACCGTCTAAGTAAAGAAGTAAACCTTTCTGGACATGTGCAAGTTAGTAGAAAATCAAATAAACAATGAATTTCGTAGTACGGTGATAATACAGTACCTAAGGTGATAGTAAAGATAGGTGATAGTCCGGTGAATTTCGTAGTATGTGTGGCATTACTGCATTAACAAATACCTACCGGCATCGTGCTGCATGTTCACTGGATCATCAACCCAGAGTCTGATTGTGTCAATGTTCTCACCGTGCTCAGTGAAGAAGCGAAGTGGGTGTATCGTGACCTAGTTTATCACGCCGCGCCACATGAGGCGCCGGGTGCGCCGGGTGCGCCGGGTGCGCCGCAGTGCTGCCACTGATGCGTCCTGAGACGCGTGGGCGCCCGATCGATTCTCGGCAGATTGCTGCGGAACTTGTTGGCCGTGTCTCGCGGCTCGGCTGAGACGGCGCCCGGTGGCTGACGACACGCCCGGGTCCCGGCGCCTCGACACAGTGATCTATGTGCATTGTGCAGCTTTCATGCCTGGCGTACATACAGGGTGTTTCATAAGGAATGTCAATTTTATAATCAAAAGTACAAGTAATACAAATAGTCGGAGCGCGTGCAAATTTACAAGTATTGTTGGACATTGTTGGACATTTTGATTTCCAAAACGTGACATAGCTTCACACAGTCAGTGATGCGACAGGATAGACATGGGCTCCAGGCGGTCCACCGCTAGTCAGTCATACGACAGAACACTCGCTCGCGGAGCTTCTGCCAGGTTCCAGATGGGTTCGGGGTCAAACTTTAGCCTTTTTGGTTACGAAATCTTAGGATGAACCTCTCAGCTGCGATATTCTGACCATATGTCATGTGCTGAATATGAAGTATAGCGAAAAGTTTCATTTCAACTTCGATTTCACCCCTAATTTCTGAATTTGAAGATCATCCATGCCTACTGCTATTTGGAATATGGCGTATTTTGCCGTCGGGCGCGAGGAAGGTAGTCTGGCATCTTCGCCTCTCATCTGTCTCAACTGTCAGTGTGAAGCAGGGGCGCAACCACCTATACGGACAGTACGGAATGTCCGTACCATTTTTGATGGGCGCCGAAGGCCCCCGGACCATTTTTCCTTCTTCTCCAATTAGCACCGCCAACAGGACAGGCACCATGGTGGCGTACAGAGTATACTGTCATTCAGGGCATGACCTGGTCCTTTGGACCCGAGGCGCCCATGCAAAGTTGGGGCCCTCCTGCCCGTGACGGTGCCCCTCCGGCCAGTGACGGCGCCCATCCGGTTAGTGACGGCGCCCCTCCGGCTAGTGACGGCGCCCCTCCGGTCAATGACGGCGCCCCTCCGGCCAGTGACGGCGACACTCCGGCTAGTGACGGCGCCCCTCCGACCAGTGACGGCGCCCCTCCGGCCAGTGATGGCGCCCCTCCGGCTAGTAACAGCGCCCCCTCCGATCAGTGACGGCGCCCTTCCGGCCAGTGACGGCGCCCCTCCGGCTAGTGCATGGTGGCCAAATTCACAGATTTGGGGGAATGAAGGATGCCAGAATTGCTTGTTTGATTACCTATCTTGAGATGTAGGAGGTGTCCGGGTCTAAAAACATGATAATTATGCTAGAATTTGCATGTGATTTAGCCAGACACCCCACATTTCATGACATCTCATCTGGGAACCTTACCTAATTTTGGCATCCTTCCCCCTAACTCTCTGAATTTGGCCACACTGGGCTAGTGACGGCGCCCCTCCGACTAGTGACAGCGCCCATCCGGCAAGTGACGGCGACCCTCCGACTAGTGACGGCGCCCCTCCGGCCAGTGACGGCGCCCCTCCGGCGAGTGACGGCGCCCCTCCGGCGAGTGACGACGCCCCTCCGACTAGTGACGGCGCCCCTCCGGCGAGTGACGGCGCCCCCTCCGGCGAGTGACGGCGCCCCTCCGACTAGTGACGGCGCCCCTCCGGCAAGTGACGGCGACCCTCCGACTAGTGACGGCGCCCCTCCGGCGAGTGACGGCGCCCCTCCGACTAGTGACAGCCCCTCTCCGCCCGTGACGGCGCCCCTAGCCAGTGACGGCGCCCCTCTGGCTAGTGACGGGATTGGGGCGCCTCTCCTTCCTTACGGTGCGGAAGGAGAGGCACCCCCTGCCAAATTGCAGCCTTTATTAATGGCGCCCCTCATGCCTCAAGGCAATGACCTGGTCCTGTGTGAATTTCTGCACACACCGCTGACAGGCACTCCTGGGAATCGGACAATTAGCACTCCTAGAAGTAAATGGCGACTTAGGAACAGCATAGGCGCCACTAGAAGCAAATGCCGCCCCCATGGAGCAGAACAGAAGCCCTGCCGGACAATAAGCAAATGCCCCCCTCCCCCCACGGGGTAAAACAGGCGCCCTCTAAATTGGAAAAATGCTCATTGTCCATAAGCAACTAATGCCGCCACCCATTGGGAAGGACAAGCGCCCACTAAGTCGGACGATGGGCTTCCTTAGACGCAAATGCCGCCCTCATGGAGGAGAAAAGGCGCCCTACCGGACGAAAAGTAAATGCCGCCCCCATGGGCACATGCACTGGCGGATCCATGGGGGGAGCATCAGGGGCAACTTCTCCTCCCCCCTCCTCTCACAGGATTCTGGGGGGGGAGCATTCAATACAAGTATCCCCCCGCGCGTATTCCCAATTGATCGTAAAATCGTAAAAATTGTCTTTGCAGCAGTCAAAATCCAGCTATCCACAGCCAAAAACCGAAAAATTTCGCGCCGCTTCGCGACATGACACAAGTTTCGCAATTGCTTATACAAATTTGGAAAATGGGAAATGAATTCCATTAAATGTCTGTCAGAGTCTCTCTCTCCTTGTCGGTAATTGCTGGCCACAGGGTCCAATCCTTTCATACAATATTAACTTGCTAGAGGGCTACATGTTTAGCTAGCTAGTCTGCCGAGTTCCGAAAAAGGCGATGCGAACGCAAGGACGCGGACATCGGCACCCGGAAGCTGTTCCAGCGGTGCCCAACTTGCTAGACAGAAGAGCTAATCGTGGGGACCAGGCCAGGACCATCTCCCCAAGCCAACTCCCATCAGGCTCTTCCAGATCCGCAGGGACCATTAATGCGCGGAAAAGTCGCTCTGCCTCTTGCTGCTTTCAAACCATTTGCACTGTTACCAGTTGTTTGTTACAGTTCGGTACATATATTTATATATATATATATATATATATATATATATATATATATATATATATATATATATATATATATATATATATATATATATATATATATATATATATATATATATATATATATATATATATATATATATATATATATATATATATATATATATATATTATATATATATATATATATATATATATATATATATATATAATATATATATATATATATATATATATATATATATATATATATAGATATATATATATATATATTTATATATATACAGTTATTATTAGCATATGTACTATTGAACGCTGACTGCCACCGGTCATCGTGATTTACTATCCGAGGCTAATGTAGGTATATGAAAAAACTACCATCATTTCAATATTTGTCATCATACCGCGATGTGCAACCAGGAAAAGGGGTTATATGAGGCTTGGTGGCTCCAATCACGGTCTGGTTCCAAAATGATTTTGTTTTCTCCACGACCTAAAATTAAAATTGTCACGCCGCTTCGCAGCGCCACATCGGTGGACATCGTCATAATGAAGCCATCGTCATCGTCTTCGGTTCATCGTAACGCTGAATTTAACTAATAACATTTTAACCTTCTCATCCTCTACAAGGCGCCGCCAAGCAGCGCCATTTTAGTACGGGTTTGCCTGATAAAACCCAGAAATATAGACGGTGTGTCTATATTTCTGGGTTTTATCAGGCAAACCCGTACTAAAATGGCGCTGCTTGGCGGCGCTAAATAACAAGTACCTACTATAATATGAAAATCTACATTAAAAATGCAACACAGGCTTAAATACACGCAGACAAAAATGGGGGATATTTTATATATTTCAACCGACCCCAACTAAAAAATTATCGGCGACGCCCCTGCGAGTTGGTATGAGATAAACGTTTTTATTAGTTATAGGTGTATATGCTACGGAATATCGCGTTTTTTTCTCTCTCCAAAAAAAGTGAATTTCTTACGCTCGAATAACAAAATAAGGCGACCAGCCCAAATTTGCGGAGGGAAAAAAGATGGGGTACTTTTTTGCTACAAAAAGATGCCCCCCCCCCCCTCACGGAGAGGCAGTACCCGCCAATGGTCTCATATTGATTATGGGGATGGCGGCATTATTTTGCAGTACTACAGTAGATTACAGGTACACACATTACATACATACACATTTAAACAAAAAGAAGACACATTTGTGATATTGCGAGTTTTTTTTTGGCGATGGCGCCCCCTTGAGCGATGGCGCCCCAAACGCCAATTTGTCCGTATGTCCGTACCACTTTTTTGAGCGTGGTTGCTCCCCTGGTGTGAAGGGCTATGGCATGTGTTGGAAATAAAAATGTCCAACAATTCCCAACAATACTTGTAAATTTGCACGTGCTCCGATTATTTTTACTACTCGTACTTTCGATTTTAAAATTGCCATTCTTTATGAAACATCTTGTACATACAAAAGCGGCTTCATGCCGCAAGAATGTCTGATTGCCTCATTACTGGTAAATATCCGGGTATAAGCAGCTATGAAAGTCACTGTCGTACGGCATTTTACTGTTTCGGTGTAACACATTTCCAATGGAAAGTAAAGCGAAGAGTATCGTATTTGTGACAGTTAATTAGTATTGGCTTTGAATCCCGAGTGGATGAATCATACAACAATATGATATACAACAAATCATATCGTCAGTTGTATTTTCAGCAGATCTTTATTGATCAACTTTAAACCACTTCAAGATTCAGCAAAAGTAGAATTAATGGAATAGGTCTTATGATTGGCGAAATTATCTGCCCGTGTACATACGTTTAGGGACGTATAACTTTCGTTTTTTTTTAATTCTCCCGGTGACAAAGATTTGCGTGATTGAACCATGGTTGCACAGCCCAACCTGACTCCAGAAACCAATTTCATCAGAAGCTTAGGACAAAAATGTAAAGAAACAGGTATAAAAACTCAACATTTCCGTGTACAGCAAATTCCTTGAATGTGCTTCCGAGCAATAATTTATCGAACAACTTCAGCTGTGCTGAAGACGTCTGATCAATTTATGAGACTACATTCCTAAGCACCTTGTTCCATGCATTTTTTCAACAATCAATACGAGTGACTTTAAATATTTACACAGCATTGCGGGGTATCCTTGGTGCCTTAAACAATGTTACCCAACCAATGCAAACTACACGTGACCGTTGGAACATTTTACAATATGATGAGCAGATGGTATTGTCCTGGCAAATATATCGCACTAGCACATAATTCAACATTTTAACCAAACATCCTAGTTATTACAATACAAAAGTGCATCTAGTACCTGAAAATGATGCCAAGTATTACACATATCGCTGGAGTACAATTGCATCGGGGCATATTGATGAAGTGTAAATGGAGATCTGGCTGGCTGGCTGGCTGGCGGCTCCGTCCGCTCCGTCCGCTCCGTCCGCTCCGTCCGCTCCGTCCGCTCCGTCCGCTCCGTCCGCTCCGTCCGCTCCGTCCGCTCCGTCCGCTCCGTCCGCCCCGTCCGCCCCGTCCGCCCCGTCCGCCCCGTCCGCCCCGTCCGCCCCGTCCGCCCCGTCCGCCCCGTCCGCCCCGTCCGCTCCGTCCGCTCCGTCCGCTCCGTCCGCTCCGTCCGCTCCGTCCGCTCCGTCCGCTCCGTCCGCTCCGTCCGCTCCGTCCGCTCCGTCCGCTCCGTCCGCTCCGTCCGCTCCGTCCGCTCCGTCCGCTCCGTCCGCTCCGTCCGCTCCGTCCGCTCCGTCCGCTCCGTCCGCTCCGTCCGCTCCGTCCGCTC